>DWLO01000001.1:0-54342 GCA_018245335.1 Dalla quadristriga
CTACACTCATACAAGAGGCGACCACCTTAGTCCTCAAGGGTAGCAACGCATCTGTGTCCAGCTTCGAACCGGACTATTACTAACACCGACTAACTAGACTTACAGTCGCTAACAGTCTTTTCTCCCATAGTCCTTATACTAATGAATACTGACCAACTAACATTCATATTAACATCTCATGCTAACTGGACTAACACCTCCGGACAACCTCTGGACAACACCCCCACAGTTCCTTTTACGGTCCTATTCGAAGTTTATCACAGATGTCATGGGCGGCAGCGCATCGGTGGAGCTGCATTTCCGATTGCTATGTTATACCCATAATAAAAAAATAAAAAAAAAATAGTGTCGTTAATCACTTTATAAGTACATAAAAATATACTATAAGCGTACAATATATATACACAGTAGGTATACGGCGACGTGCACCGTAGACAATACACGTTACCGTTCCTACAGGAACCTTCAATTAAATAAACATGTCTGCCGAGGTCAATAAGACCTACGTAAGTAAAGCCATTAGAGCAAACTTTGGCTTGTAAGCCTATTGTTATTTTACAATGACGAACGGACGGGACGTTCAGAGCGCGCAAAAGAACACTTTGCATTTAAATGGTCTTCCTTTATGTTTATTCCGAGCTCCTATTATCGATCTAGGGATTTGTGCTGGATTGTCCCACTGTTGTTAGTAGGTATAAGAGACGGTACCGTCGTAACGTGTAGACAGTCTCTTAGTGCAACTTCTTTCAGTTTACCGCTGTAGGAAATCTGCCAGGACTCTCGGTGATCTGGGTAGCAGGTAAGATACAAAGACTGTAACAATGTAGTCCATAAGCAAATAATTAAATTTGTGAATAGTCGTCAATAGTAACATTGTCGTTTTTAGTATGAAAGATGTTTTGAAGATTCATAGAAATAAGGAGATCAGGAATATATCGGTTTAGTCAGGAGAGAATGACAACCAAAATGTTTACTATTAAAGTGCTCTAACATTTGCTCACATCTTTTTTATGCCTTGTACATAAAATATACATTTATACATCTGATTTAACTTCGCAAAAATTAGTTGAATTAATTTAATACTGAAAATAAGTTTTCTGAACTTGCTAAAGTCAATTTACGCTCCCAGTTACCATTTGTCGTGACCTTTCCTTTTGTGATCTGTTTTTATATAAAATGTAGGGAAACCTGTAAGATGCGTGGGCTGTTGCCTGTCTATTGGAAACGGAATAATGAAGTTAGCCTTTCTAAGAACAAAATGATATCTAATCTACCTTACCAAATCGAATGTTTTTTAGAACACAATTTTTTAGAATTCCGGTGTATAATTTGGTTTGATTGTTGTAAACCGATTTTAATTATTCTTTTTTTTTTAAATATTTTCAAAGGTCCCATATAAATTTAAATAAAATATTCCACCGCTAAATGGTTCAAAACATTCAGATATTGCATTCAGGCAATACAATATTGTGGGAACTTGGAGCTGATCTGATTGAAATTGAAGGCAGTCGAGTCGAACTCCTCAACTATATACAGCAGCTACCTCGTGTCTGGGCTCATTATGATTCGTCTTGACGAGATACATACAAACATTATAAAAATATTATAAAACTGACTCCAAAACTACAAAGTAATAAATAATAATTATTTTTATTTTTATTTCGATGTCAGGTCGCCAATAATTAACAAATAATTTTAACTTTTAGAAGTGTAAGAAAATTTATTAGTAGACCAACAGCTTAATGCATGCTATAATGTGAATTTTATAATAAAATTGATCTTTAAATAGACATTTAAAACAATCCTGCGAAAAACGAATAAATACTACGAGTGAGTTGCGGGCATAAACTAGTAATACCTACTATAAACTTTATATACCATGCCAGGTAATTCGATCGTAACACGAAAAGCTATCATTCCAGTTGAAACAATTACATTAAAAGGTTGATATGCGATATAAGTTTTAAGACAGCGGAAAAATTGTAAAATTATGTATTTACTGATAACGTGCACGCAAATGCCCGATTTTATCGCAGCTTACTCAAAAGCTTTTTTTTTATTGTTGTGCCAGATTTGGCCTTCGAAGGAAGAGGACTTAAGAGCTTAAGCATGTATCATTAATGTCTTATATCAAATTATGTATTTTAATAGTAAGGTTGAACTACAAGCGTTGCTAAGGTTTAAATGTTCCATTTCTATAATGTTATGTTCTGGGACAAACAGTTAAGTTCCAGAAGAGCCCGCGGTTTCTTTGTGTGTGAGTCGTGGATACATATCATACCATCGGAGATACTTAAGAGCTTTATATTTAATTACAGTTCCGTTTTAGCGCCGATTACATAAGGACGAGGCTTGATCCTCTTGGCTTTGTTCCTTCATCTATTGTTGAATTTAAAGCTAAGCTTGAACTCGACTTGCAACGGACGACGATGTTAGTTGTAGATGGGATACATGGGAATGGATCTTAACTTACCAATAAATAAAATTGGATTGTCTGTCCGTGACATTAAAATGAAGGTATATGATTGAATGGAATACGCTATTTATATGACACCTAAATAGAACAGTAGTTAAAATGTTTGCCTGTCTGTCTGTCAGCGTTTTTTTCTGTCACGAACAGGCTCGGAAACCGCTGAACGGATTGTGATGAAATGTTAAGGGAACGACCCCTGATAATTGAAAGTTTACCCGCTACAAAAAGGGTACACTAACTTACCATATATATTATAATATTTTATCTCAATATCTCAAACGATTTTTTAGTTATATCCCTAATCGGTTGTACCTCAAGGGTCCTATTTATAACAATTTCCCACAGCTTCAAAATGTTCTGTATTTAAAAATTTCACGCGGACTGAGTAATATAATACAATTATCGCCATCGTAATGCAGTGGTCACTTACACTGAAGCATCACTTTAAACTGATCTGAATGTACTGCTTAAACCTTATGTATAAATGTGAAAGCGTGTTTGTTGGTCTGTCCATCTATCACTTTGCAAAACAGCGACGGATCGACGTCATTTTATGCATAGATATAGTTTACGGGCCGGACAGTCACATAAGCAACCTATATTTTTATCCTGGAAAATGCACGGTTCCTGTGGGAGACTAAGGGAGTTTTACGCGGGTTCTCGTATAATAATAAATCATAACCAATGATATTTATTAATTTTCTGATTACAAAACAATAAGAAGACATGGTAGGTAGGACATGGTGGGCGCGTTCCCACTATGTTATGACGATCATTTAAATCGTTAGATGACTGTCGTCTTCAGATAATACCCGCAATCCTGTCATCTTCAAAGCACATCTTAAAACGTCGTGGAAGACAGTTAATCGCGTCCTGAAAATATACAAGACACGATACTTTAAAGTTTAAACGATGCGACTATGTCACGTCACGACAAAGAGGGAAAAGGCGCTTATTGGAAAACTTTAAATTATTTTCATATAAAATCAACTGCTTATGATTAGTAATTTAGTCACGAAAAATTAATCAGTCTATATCCAGCTTTATACCACCCCAGAAATCGCGACAGTTTAATTAAAATGTCAAGCTAAAAGATCAAATCAGTAAAGACTCCATTCGCGTCTGTATAATTATTATACCTCTGTGGGCAATTAACTGTTTTCACTGTCTGATACGGGACGGGTTTGGTCTATCGTTCCTTTATTTTACAAGATACTTTAATAATAAATTAGGTGTAATTAAGAGATTTACACTTTCTAGCGCTTTGAATCTTTAATGGTTATTATTATAACTTTGTATATCATTATATATTATTGTAGATACGTATTAATATATGTATGATATTATATATATGCATAAATATGTATGTATTTTGTATCATCATACATATTATATATTATACTTCTAGACATATTGTAATATTATTTGTGTATATCATTACTATTTATTATCTTGTTATTCTATTTAAATGTATGACGTATTGTAATTTATATTTTTCCTGTTTATACCGTCTTCATTGCTGTCCCACTTCCTATGGTTGACTGACAGAGAATGCTTACAGCATTAAGTCCGCCCTTTGTTCCATTGCTAGATTGTAAGATGCAATACAGTTTAAATAAATAAAAAACTGATCGATAAATTTGAGTATCCTTTGAGCGTTAAGTACTTAGAACTTCTGAGCTTCTAGGTAACCTTTGAGAATAAGTCCATTCGGAACTGGAGCGATGTCTCCAGGCCTTATCAGTTACCACCAGAATCTCGAGTCCTGAAGTGTTTCACCTGACCATTGGATTAATTTCTAGAGGTCCACAATATTGTAGGTGATTGAATGACATGAAAATGACAGTATATTCGTCTATTAACTGTGTGAGCTTTTTAGTTAATGTTATTATTAATTGCTAAACAACGACCGCAATATTTTAAAAATACTGCAAACGGAAGCTGTTATTAAAATCAACCCGGTTAATTCACAGCCCTATAATAATTATAAGTGTAAGCATCAGTTAGCGCTAATATCGACGCGGGTGAAGGACAAAAATTTATTTATTGCCGGAGTTATAAACCCTTATAGCGTTATAAAGATTTGATAAAGTGTTTCGACATGACCTCGATCAAAGTGTTTCGAGGCTTTTACTTTTACTTGAGCATACCTCATAGTAGGTATGGTAAAAACCCTTATTAATAAAAGGTTCATAATCAAGGGATGGCTAGTGTTTAAGTTTTTACGGAAATACCAAATTTCACACGGCTGAAGTTGCGGATAACAGATTTAGTTTGCATAAAAAAATTAAAAATTATTACGTTACATTTTGTTTGATTATTGCAGTAACGTATTATAAAAGGTCCAAGTGAAAACAGTGTCGTCAAAATGAGTGTTGACGTCGAGTCACGCCACACCGGGCCGTGTATGTTCCAATTCCTATATACCTAACTACTCATAGTTGACATTTAGGCCTTGTGTACACAAGGCCTATAATGTATATAATATTATAGAATATATTTTATTACCTAGTAATATATTCATCATCAACAGTATATAACAATTCCCTACTGGACTCAAATCGCATCTCAAAAATGGGAGAATTTGCCCATAATCCTCACGCTGGGCACAGGTGGGTTGGTGATCGCTGTAGATGGTAGTTGCTGCACAGAGGACGCTGCTGCTTGCTCGTTCTCTGTTAAATTCCCTTGGTCGCGTCATATGATACCCGCGTAAAGAGAAAGGGTGGTGAACATTTTATTATTTTCTGCTGTCACCGCACGGCACACAGTCACATTAGTATTATCTATTACATTATAAAACTGTCATCACTAACATTAGTGTACCTAGTGGTACCCGTGAACTGGCCCTATACCGGGGTTATCTCAACTTAGCCTATTAGAATATGATAGTTGGTGATTTATTTATATAATCGATTGACCATCGACATCACCTGGTTAAGCCTAGTTTATGCTTCGTATAAATAGCATCTTCCATTTAATTAGTGACTGTAATTTTAATATCGCGGACAGACAAACTGTAATTTTATTTGATGGTAAGCTGAGATAGATATAAGATTTTATCACACGTAAATCTATTATGTGTGAGTCAATAGTTTTTGTGCGTCAGCCTCACAAGAGCAATGGCGCTATGTTAACCATGTTTTTATATAACTACGTGGTTTTTGTCTCCCTGTTCGTTATGAATTTTACAATCGATTTTAAACTAGCCTGATGAGCTAGAGCCTTTAAACATATCTCAGAACCGGACGATAGTAAATAAATTAACGCTTATACACTGACACAGCGGGTTGCGGCACACACAGAAAACGACACAATTTATCGTATTAGACCCCAGTACAAACTTATATCCGCCAAATAAATGTCTGCCCCGGTTATCATACAAATAAATTAACTAGCTTTTTTGTCTGTTAGTTTGTTTGTTTGTTCGGTACAAATTTGGCTTTCGACTTCAAATCCATTTGACTTCTCATTAGGCTAAAGATTTGCTACTTTAAACATAGCTTAGAACTCGACGACAAAATTGCAAAATTTCACATAGACAAGACTGAAATGCATAAAAGAATATTTTTTCCTTGCACCGTAATCTATACAAGAGCAACGCCAAAGGAGTATCAATTAATATTCTAGTCTCGCTATTTTATGCAGAAATAAGGTTTAATAAATGTATTTAATGATACTTTGAATCCACATTATAAATATCAAATAAAATAACATATTATAAGATCACGCAATACTTTCGTATTGGCCCCGTTTCTATTTCCATCAGGAACGGTCTTATGAAGATATTTTGCTTAAAATAGCTGTTCTAAATGCAAACAAGGCTATTTCCATGACACACACAATACCTTTCTGGACTTTCTGGTTCATTGGTTCCGAATTCTACACAATAACATATTCGGAATAACATTTATTATATATAATTAACAAAAAAACACAAATAGAATTGCAAACAAGACATATGAATTATTAAAAGAAAGTTTCCTACTAAGAAAATTACTTATTAATCAATCGATCATAGGAAAGCTTTATGTACGACATTATAGTTAAAAGTCTATGCGATACTTTCACCTCATCACACTCATGTTTGTCATTATTCGTCCAATTTTAAAAACGCTGTTCTTAGTAAAATCTTCTGAATGACAGCTGTTCTAAATCCAAGTGCATTTTTATTATTACATTTTACAGTCTAGAGTTTCCGACCGCTCTGTTCCGGTACTTGCTACGCGAATTACCATTAATCAACAGTTTGTGGTCCAGACCGAGAATAATCGGTGACCTATTTGTACAAATCACCTAAACCTCAACAGCTAGTAGATACCCACCTGGCTACTGTTTCATGTCTAATGTGTTTATGTGCAAATGCATTATCTACCTAACGGTCTGAAAGGTTAAAAATACGATTTGATCATTATGAATCGTCGTCAAAGTAAATTTGGTATCTTCGTTATCTCGTTAACCCAGTGATTAAAATTTCGACCTCCCAATTGGGGACTACAGGTCCAAGTCCTAGGCGTTTTAAGCAATTACATTTTAAGTACTTTAACCGTGAAGGTATCCTTACGAAGATGAGGTCTCTACTTCGCTCGCCACGTACATGTTAGTACGTCTTTGAGAACATTCTAGCAGGCTGCCTTTAGATGTTTCCTCCACCGTTGAGATGGAAGCATTATTTATTTTGTGAGATACAACATATAGAAGAATCAGCCTGGGTTCGGACCCCGGCCCCCATGTGTCTAAATCGCGTCTACGCGATCGAATTCGCAATAATTAAATCCGTAGAGGCACTGCAGTTACCGACAAAGATCACAGAGTTTGCAAACTGAAGTGGGAATGGGCAAGTTACGTTGTTTTAAGGACGATCTCGAATGGAGACCACGAATCGGAAAAAGATCCCAGGCCGCCCTTCGACAAGGTGGACTGACAACCTAAAGAAAACAGCGGCAAGCCGCTGGATTCCTGGGGCATAGGACTGGTCTGAGTGGCGTCGATTAGGGGAGGCTTATGCCCAGCTGTGGACATACGAGTATGAAGGCTGATGGATGGATGGATTTATAGTTGGGATTCGATATCTTAGATTTTCAGAGTTAGGTGATGCAGAGCTGTTGTTATCTGGAATATGCAATGTCGTTATTTAATTATAATTAGTAGTAGTAGTACTTAACAATTTAAAAAAAGGTCCAAACATTTTTACCTTATAAATGTTAATCTTATGCGTTTATATGTTGCGTTGCCTAATTGCGTTCATACGTACCAAGGAAATTCTACATTGAATGGTTAAGCCAAGCTATAATAAACGTTTAAAGCCATAAAGGTTTACCAATTTGAAAATTCGATAGGTGGTAGTGCCTGTATACGGTTCGCCCGGGGCGGTACCACCGCGACACCCATTTCTGCCGTGCTCGTTTGCTATCTCATTCTCATAAAAAAAAAAAACTCGATTGCCAATGGAACATACAGAATGCAATTCTACTCTTTTGTGATAGGCACAATAATTTAATTCTATATTCTATATACAGTAAACTAATAGGCATTGTCTAAAAATTTATTTTATGACAACAACGGGCATGCCAAACGCAAGTTATTCAAACTTACAAAAGAGCCTTTGGTAACGGCCCCGCTACCTTGTTTATAGAAATTTCCATGTCATTAAATTTCAATACTGTACACTGGACTGCAATTTTAAAATGAAGACAGAAACTGGCTTTACGAGAGAGGTATAAGATATTTAAGGCATATTTTTCGACTTCAGTTTCCAAAATTAAATTTATTGATGGACGAAATAGTGCAGGTATTGATTATAAAAACATTATTGACTGTTTGACAAAAAATTTGATTTGTTATATTAAGTGTATTATTGTACGCCCGATCTGGGTAGACTGTCATGTCGCTTACTGAAAAATAATGTAACAACTTTGTGAAGAACTGTCATCAATAAACGATCTATCTGTTGAATCTGAGTTTTGTTTAAGATTGGGCCATATAAATTGTTGTAGTATATAGTAGTAGTCCCAGTTGTATCCCGCTGTATATAACCCGTTGTATAACTTAACTTCAATACCCTATTTCACTCTCGAAATTTCACAATTTCGAAAAAAACCTTTGTTAGCGGATGTATACGTTACAAAAGGTACATACAGTCAAACTGCATAAAATATGTGATTAACTTAGGTTTGGTTTAATTTTTTCTGTAAAAAGTAAATACCTATATTGTAATTTTTTTTCAAAATATAAAGCACTGTACTTTCATACATAAGGAATTTAAGGAAATTCCTCGTTATTTGTATATATTTTTTAATATCTACTAAATGCATTTAAAAATTATAAACAAAAATGTATTTGTATCACACGATACTAGTAATATTAACCCGTAATTAGTATACACTAACTACTGCTACTAGTTAATGGCATGCCCGGCACGGTCTATTATAGTGCAGTATTCATTAGTTTTTGATTTATTACCCACCCCCGTTACAATAATTGGACATAACTTACCTTGGACTTTGATTTAAGCTCTTGCATAGGTAGGTAAGCAATGTCTAAGATGTTTTAGCTTTTAAAAATGTTGTAATTGGTATTTTTATTTATACTCGGTGGATTTTTGTGACGGGGTAGTAAGGGCAAAGGGCAGATGCCCTAAGCGTTATAGCTACGGGAATAAGTTCTCTGGAGACCATCCATACATTTTAAAAACAAGTTGACCTGAATTCACAGAATTTGGAAAACATTTATAGTCAGGAAGAAAATTATTTATTATTAGGAAGATTATTTTTTTGACAAATTGGCCAATTTATTAATCTATGAATACGTATTAATATTATTGAAATTTTTTCATAAGAGATTTTAATTGAAACACCTCCAGACTTGACAATGATGTATGGTGGTAGGGTGATCCAATTAAAGTTTCCTATATTGTATTTATTATAAAAAAAAAAACAAAACATTAGGATATAATTTTTTTAAATTTATAAATCTAATATTTTTTTTTTTCATTTATTAAGACATGAAACATATAAGTAGGCGAATGACCGCCTCTAGAATTTCTACATTCGTGGATTCTTTCACGATCATTATTCGTATTTATGTATCTAGAGTAATCTTGGATAGCACTTGGCGGATGTTAGTTCTTAAGTATTGTGAGGATGCAGGTTATTTGACGAAGAGTAGATGGGACCCTTGACACAATTTCACCATGAACAAGATTAACATATCCAAAGAGTTGTAGGTGCCTCTTCAGAGAACCCATAACTTAAGATACACAATTCTTACGGAATAACATTGTTATTTCTGTTGAACACCAAAATATTTAATTGTACGTACGGTAGTTCAACGATTTATTGCGTAATAGTTTTATTTCAAACTAAATGTTTACGTCTAAATACGCACTATCTGTATCAACTTTTTTTTAAACACACTGATATTTAACAGTGTTGTCATTATATGAAACTAATTGGATCACCCTATAAAATTCAGGGTAAAAATGTACACTGCGCATATTCTTTACTCTTTATTATAATATATTTGTTATTATATTATTTTAAAATTATGTAAGACGAAGGATATAAAAATGTGATTTGTAGCTCACGCTCTCAAATTTGTAAAAGTACCTATATTGTATATTGTACGTACAGATGTAAACAGACAATAATAATATTTTGTTGCTGAGGATATCCGCGCGCCATGTTCCGCATTCTCTGTAGTTGCGATAGTTTATTATGATGCAGATTGGTTATTGTTAAGAGTCTCGTCACGTAATCTATACTGAATTACTGATATTGGCGTGTCCGTCCGGCTGTCTTGCGGACGTCATATTTATATTTATTTATTTGGTGATAATCATGACAAACCCACTACAGGGTCTAGGCCTGGAGGTCTGGAGCGCACTCGCGCAATCTTAGGCCCAAAGAAAAGACGGCACGTGTATAAACAACATTTTAATTGTTTATTAATGTAAGTATAGTTTTGAAGTCTGGTTTCTAAAAATTTTTACATTATTATTGTATGTTGTCAAGACGAATCATATTATGTATGTATATTATGTATGTATGTATTATTAGGTAAGCATGTAGTTCATAGCAATATGATAATGAATGATGTCTGTGATGATTAGGTAGTCAGCATTTCTTAGGATTCAATAGCTAATTGGTTGCATACTGGTTTGACACGGCTTTCAAGGTAGCCCTTTAGGTGCTTAATTTAGTTAGTAGAATACGAGTTCTTCACTTTAAATCAGGTGCCTTAACATCAAATACATTTGCTAGAAAACGTCACGAGTTTAAATGAGTTTACTATCTCGATGCATGAAAATCTAAAAAAAATAATTAAATAATGCTCGAATGATCGGCAGCACAAAAGTTTGGCAAATTATTTCTAACAAAACGATTGATCGTGATCTTGATCATCTGCTTTTATACACGAGTAGAACCCAATAATTAACCCTTTTACAAAAGATGAACAACACCCTAGGTATTTTGTTGAATTCAGTAGCACCTCGGCGCGGAAATAGGTAGAGTAGCGAATAGGTAACACCGGTAACACGTAACTTTACGTAATTATAACTTAACATATCACCACAGTGACAATACATTACCGATTGTATAACTTTGATATTGTAGTCATTATGTAGTTTCTCTATAGAAAATTACACCTTAATTTATGATAGATAGTTTGATAGAACCAATGACTCTCTGTAGATTACCCCGGGTTTGACTAAGTGTGAAACTTTGGTACTTACTCAATATTTTATATAGCGTTACGTACTCGTAGTAACTATTATCTGATCTGTGCTGGAGTTAGGTTGTTCAACACACACAAAACCAATAAAAGTTCAGTGATTATGATTAGGCAGCTGACTAAAATTATTTGTACGGTGTACCATATTGATTTGAATAAAAAGTTATACAGAGATATAAATGTTTATAAAGTAAGTATGAAGATTATTTTGGCCTTGAACTCTTGGCTCCCAACAGTACGTAAGTAACCTTCGAGTATAATAATCGCGCCGTAATTAATTTAGATTTCTGGCAAAATCTATTTGGACTACATATACGTCCCTGTATTGTACCTTCACAATAGAAACACATTATCTCACACCCAGCTGGGCACGGGAGCGTAGGTGTATAAATTAAATACAACCTACTGTCAGGAGCCACTTACTGTTGAGTTATTATCATGACGTCGTACGTGTCGTAACAAGACGGCGAATAGCAAGATGTGACAGTTCCATGAACAAGCCTTGTTAATTATTTACTGCGCGAGGTACCGTCTGAGGTGGGTGGCAATAATTTTGTGAGTTGGGATATTAAGGCGGCGAGTTGGCAATGAACTTGAGAGTAGGACAGAGGTGTGTCTTGCAGGTTGCAAGCGCCAAGGCCGTTCCACCGCATAGCATTGTATTACCCACATCGATTTATCGAGCGGCGCGCGCCGACCTCTCCAGTGCCCACCGCACCCCTCTTGCCTCTTTTCCCACCTACAAATCGCCTTATTGGGCGACTTTTATCTGCCGTTTTCTCTCTGCGCCTAATGTCACTCAGCTCAGCCCTTCGTACGTAATACTTATATCACAGGTTATGGCTTTGTAAGCAACGCTGTCATAACTCACGCGTTCTAAGGGCAAAGTATATCCGTGCCCAATTTGTTTTAAAAAAAAATCCCATTTATCCAGTTCAAAAGTACTACTACAAAAATGTACATTTAAGGAAATCCTCACAAACTTTCGCATTTATAATATAAATTTATAAATTTTATAAATAATAATATTAATAATATATTACATACAAATAATATACATAGTAAATTATCCTACTTGAGGGTTGCTACTCAATCACGCCAATACTGTTGAGAGATAGCTGGAAACCCTGGAGAAGGACAAAGACTAATTTTTAAAATATCAGCTACAATAGGAGCTCATGGAAAACCGAATTTTTCGCGGACGGAGCCGCAAGCAATATACTGCTCCATAAGAGTATTGCTAAAAATTTAAAATAATGTTGTCAAAATGTTAAACAAATTAGATTAAATTTTCTAGAGACGGTTACAATTCCAGAAAATAATTCGAATTTTATTCTCCTAGACGAGGGAACGTTCAACTTTACTCCTCGTCTTTGCGAAAACGAAAAACATTTGTTGTTATTTTCTCACTGTGCGCGTTAGGTGCGCGATGTTTGCTTTGAGCTTTTGCTTCAGTTGCAAGTAATTTTTGTTTTGTGCACATTTTTAAATAGTCAACAAGGCTGTATGGTGCATCGCGAACGAGAAGTATTAATGTTATGTATGCCATTATGTGACATGAGTTTACAAGGACAGAATATTTCGTAAGTTGTCGCCGGGTGGTGCTAGCCCGGACCTCGTTAGAGCGCGCGAGTCTGCATACAGAGTAACCTTAAGTTAATTTACAGCGAAGACTGCTCCCGAGGGACGCAGCCGCTGATCTCGCCAAACGGTGCTATGATATGCTTTACTGTTCTTCACATGAGATGAATTTATTCATCGTTAGTTAAGTACCTATTTGGATTTTTTACTCTCAACTTGTTTTAATCTTCTTCAAGCCAATAAGTTCAATTGATGATGAAGATGATACGAGGTGTGACGTGGCTGTGGCATTTTCCCGAGACAAAACATTGTATTTATAAAGCTTCAGCTTTTTTTCAATATAACCTAAGCCTTAGTTCTTGTTTGTCTTAGTTGGGTGCGTAAACTGTGTTCCGATTATTAGTAGATTATCAAGCGTAGGTACTCGTATGTCGAATTTTGGACTAATATTGATATGTTGTCACGCAAACAATCAAGGCGTGTTTGAGGCAGTTTAGCTCATAATTTATGAGTAAGGCATTAATAGGAATACCTATTAGGAAGGGGGAATTGGAAATGCATACATAAATGGTTATTCTAATTATAAAACCTAAGTATGACAATGGGCATATGAGCCTTATTTATGAATAAATCCGAAGAAATATTTTAATGCCGATGGCAATTTTAAAAAGAACCTTACACTTAACTTACACTTGTTGAGAGCATTTTGCAAGGAGAAGCTGTAACTCAATTTTTACTCATTCGATGCTACGATTTTAAGTTCAAAAATAAGTTTTCGAATTCATTTGTTCAATAATTTTTGTGTTATGCTCTAAGAAACAGACCAAAATTATAAAAAAAAACGTTTTTGTTCTAGACACATATGACACCCTATAACATAACCAAAGTGGAATTTTCATAGTATCTTCAATGTACACACACGGCTGCGTTATAATGTTATAATACATAGTAGTAATGTCCATTGGCCTGTTCCTTTTCTTAAACTTGTCAAGTAGCGTAGCGTAGGTTGGCTTCTACGCGGTTCATCGAGGCCTCAATATATTTTCTGCTCAATCTTTACTAAAGAACTAAGCATTTATCCTGAAGTTGATATTGCGAGTACTTTGGGTTTATTGTCGCTCTGTGAGATTGTGCTAGATTATGTATTAAGTGCACACTTCATAATAAAATGATAACCTTTATTTTCTCCGTATATAAACAATAATGCTCCTTCCATTTCAATTTAATTTTGTAAGTTATGAGAATACATAGGTATATAAAAATAATTAATAATATTTTAGTTACATTAATAAATTGATGAAACACTAAAAACTAGAAAAAGTGATGGATTGATTCCAAAAATGTTTATTAGGTACTTATTTACCCGTCAATCTTGAAAATGGCAAACGATAAAAATGAATAATGGTTTATGGTGATATTTTTATGTAACAAAATTCTTAATTTTTGTGACATCACAAATCGGGGAGCAACTCTTCGTGATTAATGTAGACCTTTTTTGTTACTTATTCTACTCCATAAGTACAGAATTCAGATCACGTCCCTGTAATGGTAATAAATTTTTCTTTTAGTTCTGCCCTGGTAGCGTAAGGCTCTCTCTGATTGCGTCTTTTTATTATTTTACGTGTGCCAGCGCGTGAAATATATTCTGAAACGACTCAGCCTGATTGCTTAGAACACATACGTAATGATTACGTAATTATTATGACCTTGTGGCCGAAACTTAATACTTGTAAAAGTTAATCGAATCAATCAAATAGCAGCTTTGGAACTTCTTTGTAATAACAAAGTCTCCTTTACAGATTAACATAGATTTAATATTAGTAATATAACAGGTTTAATAAAATATTTAGTCAACTTCAATTATAAAAATAAGCAGGTGTTTTCGGTAGCCGCAACGGCATTTATTTCAGCGTGTCGTAACCCGTAAACCCGAAAACAATGCCACGCGTCCCTTGTGAACGATTCGAATGTCCGATGAAATAATGATTACCTTCGGTCTGTCCGGGATTCACGAAGGCTCGAGCTCATGGGTCGGGCATATTGATAACTTGCGATCGACTATCTGTTGAATGTAGGGTTCGATTGATTGTGATCCTAGCAACGGACTGTGGATATTTTCATGGATACGAAATGGAAAATGATCACTCCATCGTTGGAGAACCGCCACAAAACTTCCATCGATAAAACTTATGTAATTTAAACTATGAAAGGCACAGTGTCATCGTCTTTATCTATATAAAGATGCCTATGCCTATGCCTATGGCATAGTCAGAGCCAAGTGATAAACACTTTGTGGAAGAATTGCAGTTCTGGGTTTTAAAAAAATCTGGTACGCTGGCCGATTTTTTGTTCTCCAGAACGTTCCCATAACGCGTGATATCTGTCAACCCGCACTCCACAAATATGGGTATAGCAAAGCCGAGATCCGTACTCAGAAGTGGATCGATGGTGGATTGATGGTGATAATTTGACAAGTGTGGTTGCCTAAAAGAGTAAATAGCGTCGATCCCACTATCCATTAAAACTCGACTTTGAGCAGTAGTATCAAATAAGTAGACCTATTCGAGATTTGTTAGAGGTGCCCAATATCAAGACCTGCTGTCATTATACCGTTAAAAATTTAATTGAATGGATTCGTCTAATTTCATATTTATAATAGCAAACCCTATGGCACAACCACAGATAATTGTGGTAATGGAATGAGGTGGGATTTGGACGCCTTCCACGGGGTAAAAACGCTTATACATGTACCAAGGGTTGGATTATCGAATAAAATTATCTTCGCCGTAACATCACCAAATCCATTAGTAGGGTTACTTGTACCTATATTAAATTACCTTTGGTCAGATCGGGCTTCGGGAGGATCATATACTTTAGTGGGATTAGATTTTATACGCATTGGATGGGTCTTTTTTCCTATACTTTAAAAAATAAAAGTAGCCAACACCTCTTCTTAAGTAGCCGCTGCTGCCCATGGACACTTGTACCAACCTCGAGTAAACCTGGGATTTATTATAATGTATTACTTAATCTACTACTTAATAGGTAGATTTAGTCAAGCAAACATTAGATCAATTGAAATTGGTTTTATTTTAGTTATTTTAGTAAGTTCTTACATATTTATAGTTCACTCAAGTGACCCACAATTATTTTCTTTACGTATAAGGTAGATTGTACCCCAATAGCATCAGACGAACGAACGAAATTTTAATAAAAAATGTAGAAGAAGAAGTTCCGTAACGGAAATATTAAGATTTTTTCCAAAATTCAAAATTTGCCTGGTTTGTCCTGAAGTACAAAACATTATTAGCAAAGTTGCAGGTTGGAACAGTAAAGTGAAGTATCATGTAGGAGAATGAAAATTTTATAGCCAGCCGGTAACTGCGAATTGAGTTCACAAATTAAAGTTTTATTCAAGTAGAGCAATTGTATTAAACTCCATTCTGTCCCCACGTTAGTACGAGTTTAATATACGAGCGATGGAAAAGCACTGGCAGAGGTAAATCATGTCATGTTCACGTGGCACGATAATATCGTTACTCGGTTTCAGTTTGGATGAAAAGCGTTGTTCATTTTGGTATAGGTATTCTTCCGAACATCCATTTGTTAAACACCAGAGAAGTATTGAAAAATCAATTAGCATAAATCTTGGATACTAATTGTGATTTGATTATTATAATATTATACATCAATGTATAAATAAGTTTTATAAATTAATGTATATAGGTACAATATGATATAATTAAGGTATTAACTAGCTTATCAATTGATGCACTAATTTCAAATAATGTAACTTAATTTTAAATTGTATAATAAATATGTCTAACTCTTACATTTGTCTAAAAAATCTGTTAATATAATTATCATTCTTCGTAATACTTTCACTTAACATGGCTGTAGGACTCCATTCTATTATTACTTCACTATCAATTTATCACAAAACGTTGGAAAATGCCATTAAAGTTCACAATCCACTCTCCGTCCAGTTGTCGGATTGTGATTGATTCACCGTTTCCACGACTGTAACTCTTTCGGTTTAAAGTCAGCTAATGGACCCATCAATTGTATCATCTATCACGGACATTGCAAATAGAATTTTACATTATGAATTATATCGATGGAAACGTTTTTCTTCTGCATTCATTTCTGAAATCATTTAAAAATAATAAGTACTTACCTATTTCTTTATTTTCTGTAGTCTAAAATGTAAATAATGTTTGTTTTGTCTTGCTTCAGGTACTGCTACAAAAATATAGAGTTTCAGTGAAAACAGACATGTGTGACAAATATTTGATCAAGCTCGCCGACTACTTTCGATTGTATTCTGACATATCACGTTAAAACTATAGTGTGATAATAAGGTAATAAAAATGAGTGCCCACGATAAAATCGTGTTCACAAAGTTACTTTTGTGCATTTTCGTATCAGGTGCTTGGGGCCGATCATGGGCAAACCATCACGATACTACAACGTCCACCACTCAGACAACACCTACTACTAGTTCTGCACCAAAGAACTTTCACAATGATCCTCTAATCGTCGAGACTAAAAGTGGGCTTGTTAAAGGCTATGCTAAGACAGTAATGGGACGCGAAGTACACATCTTCACGGGAATTCCGTTCGCTAAGCCTCCACTCGGACCTCTCAGATTCCGCAAACCCGTCCCTATCGACCCTTGGCATGGTGTACTCGAGGCCACTGCAATGCCAAATAGCTGTTACCAAGAGCGATATGAATATTTTCCTGGTTTCGAAGGCGAAGAAATGTGGAATCCTAATACTAACATATCTGAGGACTGTCTATATTTGAATGTGTGGGTCCCTCAACATCTTCGCGTCCGACATCATCAAGATAAGCCTCTAGCCGAAAGACCTAAAGTGCCAATACTGGTTTGGATCTACGGAGGTGGGTACATGAGTGGGACGGCGACGCTTGACCTCTATAAAGCGGACATAATGGCATCTTCGAGTGATGTAATAGTGGCTTCGATGCAGTACAGGGTTGGAGCGTTTGGATTTTTATATTTGAATAAATATTTCTCGCCTGGAAGTGAAGAGGCACCAGGAAATATGGGTCTCTGGGATCAACAGCTGGCAATTCGTTGGATTAAGGACAATGCTCGTGCTTTTGGCGGAGATCCCGAGCTGATTACGTTATTCGGTGAATCGGCAGGTGGTGGCAGCGTGAGTCTCCACATGATCTCCCCTGAAATGAAGGGATTATTTAAAAGAGGTATATTGCAATCTGGGACTTTGAATGCACCATGGAGCTGGATGACTGGAGAAAGAGCTCAAGATATTGGGAAGGTGTTGATTGACGACTGCAATTGTAATAGCAGTCTCCTTGCTGCTGATCCCAGCCTAGTCATGGATTGTATGCGAGGTGTTGATGCTAAAACTATATCTGTACAACAGTGGAACTCATACACTGGCATATTAGGTTTTCCATCCGCTCCGACCGTAGACGGTGTATTTCTTCCTAAAGATCCTGACACAATGATGAAAGAAGGCAACTTTCATAACACTGAAGTACTTCTTGGAAGTAACCAGGATGAAGGTACGTGCTATAAAATAAGTTATTTTTGCAAAAAAATTGCGTAAAGTAATTCAAATAACATTTTTATTTAACTTGATATTTAATCAACTAGGAATGACCTCTTGAACCAATGTTGCCAAAAATAATTGTTTGTTTTTAAACAAAAACAATAGATGCATTTTTTGCGTATTTTTCAACACTTAATAATTTACATTACAATTTATAATGAATGAACATAAATATTTGAGTGTATGACCGCTCAATATAGGCACCAAAAATGTGTAAGCGTTGTGTTACAGCACATTATAAGAGAATTTTTCTTTGGAATTTTTCTTTGGAAAATGTATTCGGTTTCGGAAAAAAGGATTCAAATTATTTTTTATTAGTTTTTTTTTTTTGTTGGAAAAGTATGTTGGAATAGACGAAAGGCAAAAGAAAGAAAGGTATTTCTGTTGCTACTATACTGTTTATTTTCAATCTCATTTAATTATGTGGCATGTACTAAATTAGATTCATACCAAAAACATTAACTCTAGTAGGTACTTCAAATAAGTTTCGAAAAGTTAATTCAAAATTATATGAATTCTACGAGTGCTCTTAATACACAAGGTTACCCGCAGGTGAATTCACGGGTTTCCTTCTCGTAATTATGAGAATACTGACACAAATTTCCTTTGAAAAAGCTCGGCACCACACGTCAGCGTATAATGAAACCGGTGCTCTACTCGTAGTATATTGAAGTCTAGCGCCCTCTGAATTTGTATGTCTGCTATGTTCAACCTAGCTTTTAATTATATTAAATTAAAATTTAATCATTTATTGACGTTACCGTTTATAAATTAATTATCCATTGAGTACTTGCGAAATATCAGGAATTTTATTATCAACAGGTTTAATTTGTAAGTTTTTGTTTATACTTAGTTGATTAATTTAAATGCGCCTATTGAACAATATCTCGTTATCTTTTTTATAGTTGCTGATTAAACTATTTTCTTTGATTCCTCACCACAAGGTTGTCTGGAAGAAAACGCTGTTTAGCGAAAAGACCGCCTTTTGGACCTTATAAGTTTTTTACGAAGCGCTCGTGGTCGCGTGTCGAGTGTTAATCGCAATTGATTGAGAATGTTAAGCCACACTGGTTCCTGCCGGCAAGTGGGTGGGTGACCGCTAGTGGCAACATTTCTTGAGTGCTTCCGTGCTTCGGAGGACACGTTAAACCGTCGGTCCCGGTTATTATCGCATGATAACAGTCGGATGCCTTCGGGTTGGCCACTAACCCCTCCACCAATCTATGATTCTGAAAACACGCAAGTTTGAAGGACGTTAATTTTTACAGTAAAAACACGCGCGTACCAGAACGCCAGAACGGGTTTAAAAATTTTACATTACGATACAGAATACGATTCCACGCAGATTACGCGACTTGTCGTAAGCATAACGCGCCCGCGTTACGAGTATTATCACAAATACAGAATAATGTGCCTGATCATAAAATTGGTGATTTAAAAAAATATTTAGTTGATATTTAAGGTTTGATTACAAAAAAATGCTCATGAAATATTAAGGTTTTAAAGATATTATGAGGATGAGGATTTCGTGTATTCGAGTTTGACTCGGTGTATATTATATTTATTACAATAAAGCTAAATATATAAATAGGAAATCTAATAAAGCAAGCAAACACCAAGGTTCAGGTTTATTTATTTTTCTCAAAATTGGCCTAACATTTTAAATTTTAGTTATAGTAGGTACCTACTTTGAATAATACTCATTTCAAGATCTTACTTCATTCAGGTCTTTTAAGTTGATTACTGACCTCATCGACGTATTATTTCTTTATTTCTAATAAAAACTCCGAGGTGTAACCAATTTTAAAACAATGAACGCGTCGAAACCACTTTATTGTAACACCTCGCGAAATTTTTCCATTACCGTTGTTTACTAAGTGAGTGTTCAAAAAGCTGTAATTTGTTATCATAACGATTAGTCATAGTAGTGAATCTTGGTCTTGTGTTCAATCCTCGGTGTGGTTCTATCAATATGAAGCATAGAGTTCGAGGTCGGTTCGGAGCTTGCATATCAGCGGCGCGGGGCGCCACGCCTGCGCAAATCCATGTAGACACAACAATACCACGCCGTCGATTTTTAGTCGTACTACCAGGTACTACAGACTCGCCCACGTATCTAGGCGTCTCCCCATCCCATCCCCCGTATTTGTTGCTACGCACCCCACCCCAGACGAGCTCAGCATGCCGGGTGGGATAAGAGCGAGTTCAAACAAGACTCAATTTAACGTCTGATTCGTTTTAAAATGCAAATATGCCTTTCTGTTTTCTTCGTCTTGTTTATAGGATATAAGAGTGAACTGAGACACTATACGTGATACTAGATACTAGTAAAAGCAAGGGAATGGGCTTATGACTGATATATGAAACTGAAGGTTAAGAAGACAAGAGGAAGATGGGTGAATTCATACGTAGTTGAAGACATGAGTTCCTCACAACTTTTATATCATAGTTACAGCGAATGTGTAATAAATTTTAAAACTGTTAGGTATATTGACGGTGCCCCGTATGCTTGTTCTTTGAGCTATAATTTATAAAAATAATAATATATAAAGCAGTAACAGGTGGTTAAAAATTTTGGCTTGACACTCGAGGATCCGGGGTTTGATATCCAGGCACGCCGTCGACTGTTCGAAAACGTGCGATTTAATGTTCATAATTTAATCAAAATTTAACTTACTAATAAATTGGTCAATAGTAAATGTTCGTCCGATGCTTGACTATCGATCGCACGGTCGCATGCAACGGACTCGGTAGCATCCGGTCTGTGTTCGTATGTATACGACGATATTTTTGAATGCCGTGTCTGCACCTGCACCATCGGAGCCATCCGTCCCACGTTTTTTTCGCGGTCGTCCGAATTATGAAGGGATTGCATTTATAGAACCGAAGTTTAATACTTATCGAATACATACGTAATGATTTAATTGATATTCACAATTGCAACTAAGAAACGAATTTTGAAAATAATTAATATCGAGGAGGCCCCATTGATTTATCAAGTTGTGCAATCGATGGTGATTTAAGTGCGCACGAAACACACAAATAGTTTCACAAATTAAAATATCTCAAAGAGACTTCTGCGTGTGTTTACCCACGTAAGATCAGTTGATTATTTTTAAATTAATAATTTAATTCAAAGAAAAATAAAATAACAGTAATAACTTCATATTTCGACGCTTATTATACAAAGCTAAGAATTATTTTATTAAATGTTCTATTGTGTATAGCATTTAAATTTCAAACATTGTCAGCTTAGTATACCTTTGATTGTATTAAGCATAAAGGGTGAAAAAGAAAGAACGAATAATGTATGTACACGTACGGAAAGTGGTGCATAATGAATGTGCTTATACGCGACCTTGCCCTTGAACAGAGAGGTGGTAACTTCCACGGTAGAAAGCCCGATTGTCTCATGGCCGCTTGATATCGTACTTCGTTAACACGTGTAGGGAAATTATCATGACTATATTCATTAAAATTTCGTGATGTAGTCCAAACGCTATAAGAGTGGACATTAAAATATTCTCCTTTTTATGATGGCACATCGGGACCGAGAATAAGATATTCGGTTTATATTGGTTTCGTATACGTATATTTTGTATATAAAATTAAGGAGAATCTACAACCGTTACAGTAAACGGCCATGAGTGGGGTCTGCGACTGGGAAAATGTAGCGTGGAGGCGAATAGGTGAAGATTGGGTTCAGCGGCGTGCCTTGGGAAAGGGCCGTGTTCAGCAGTAGACTGATGTGGGGTGAAGAGAATAGAATTTCTGTTGTAATATTAGCTCTTGCCTCTCTGCTGGCTGCAAAAATGAGACGCCCCAATGAGAGGCCCCACTGGCGATCATGTGTTAACTGCCATTCGCATGTTTTTTCTGCGAGACTGATGAGACGTTACGTATACAACTATTGCTTACACACAAACACACACTCTTGCGCATTAGAACTTCTTGTCACGTCGCTGTCTATCATAGTATATTATAAATATTCATAATGATATGAATGTAGGTACTCGTATGTGAAATGAATTTATGATTTTTTTATGCGCGGGAATTAATACAACTGCCAATATAAATTCAATCAAGTGAGGGATTAAACGAAGCTCAATAGTAATTTTTATTTTTTAAATCGTCTTGTTTATAGCAAAGCTTAATTCTTTAACATCGGTCTGTTTTTGCCTTAATTAAATTATTAACACGTTTTACCCGTTTGCGGCCCTTCCTGTATTTTAAGCCCCTATCCTAAATAAAATAATGTTACGAGATAAAAAGCTTTCGTCTGTACATACATAATACTAAGTACCTATCATTCTAACCCGACATCGCAATAATCGCATTTCACACGAATCTGTTCATCCATAAGCCTTTAGGTCCACTGCTTGACATAGGCCTCCCCTCGGCCCAGCCCTCGGAATCCAGCGGTTTCCTTCTGTCTTCTTCCGCGTCTTTTTCCAAGTCGTGGCATCCATTCGAGGACATTTCTTCCTATCTAATATCAGTCCTTCAAACCATGTGGCCTGCCCATTGCCACTTCAGCTTGCTGACTCTGCGAGCTATGGTGGTAAACTTCGCATTTACGGTTTTCATCATTTCGGATTCGGTCGCCTCGGTGACTTAGAGCTTGCGAATCAGGTCTACGGTAAAGGACCACGTCTTGGACTATAAAATATGTTATCATTGGCAATACTGCTCGAATACTTTCGACTTCTGGCACTGAGGTAGTTTGGCTGTTAAGATATGTCGTAATTTTCCCAGCAACACAGCTCAGCTCAGAACACCGCCCAGCCAAAATGTATCCTGTGAGTAATCTCTTTCTCGAAGTTGAACTTACCGCAGATAGGAAGCAGTTGTTTCATAACTAAAACAATGACGGTATCATATAAATTAAACAGAATACGATAATAAAGTTACGTTTAATCCACTTTGCAACAATCCGCGAGCAAAACGTATGATGGTGTATACTTTCATGTATATAGCATCTCCCTCCCACCCACATAGGAAAACATGCACATGCAACAAAGAAAATATACACCAACAATCAGCATACATACTTTCACCAACAAGTATTTCGCCCCAACCCAGGGCATCATCGAGGTAAGTATGTCGTGGACGTCGCACAAAGTAAGTATAAGAAATTATACAAAGTCAAACGTGTTACTCGCTGGTTTTGCAAAGTAGATTAAACTTAACTTTATAACAATGGATTTCCGCAAATGGCGACAAATTCCGGCTGAGCTATTTTAGCAATGTGTAGGTCTTATTACTCCCCCTGGAAGAGCCCATTGCGGCTAACAGGCAGTTTCTGGCTTGGCTTGGTTAGTTGTACCATTATTATTATTGGTTTCCAATTTCTGGTTGTAAGGTATAATCGAAATTATTGGTGAGTAACAAGTATGACCCGATAATAATAGACATCGGGCGTACATTACATAACTATTATCATTTCAGATTTGCTTGCATGTGTTTTCCACGTATAAAAGGTTCCGGTTTGCTTTCAGGAACATATTTCCTACTGTACGATTTTCTCGATTACTTCGAAAAAGACGGACCAAGTTTCCTGCAGCGGGAAAAGTTTCTGGAAATTGTGGATACGATCTTCAAGGATTTTTCTAAGATCAAAAGGGAAGCCATCGTATTCCAGGTCAGTAAATGATTTATTTCCATCAATTTATGGATTCGCGCCCAACAGTGGGACTTACAAATTGGTTGCAAGTGTTGCAACCTACTGGAACCAAATACATCTTGTAGGTACTAACAGTATTACTACTACAATAGTGATTATTGAAGGTTATTTACAAATTCCTTCAGCACCAAAATCTATTTAAAATCATAGCATGCCCTGCAGCTTTTACGTAAAATAGACTTCAGTGCTGAACTATAGTGAGTAATTTAAATAAGTACGTGCTATTAGTTCAAAGTTTATTTTGTTCATAAAAATAAATGAAATTGTAGTACACTGACTGGGAAGAGATCACCGACGGATATCTGAATCAGAAGATGATTGCTGACGTGGTCGGCGACTACTTCTTCGTTTGCCCCACGAACTACTTCGCCGAAGTGCTGGCTGACTCTGGCGTGGATGTGTACTACTATTACTTTACACACGTAAGTAATTTTAATTGTATTGTTTTTTTTTTTTTATATTGTACCAACATTATATGGTTTAAGAATGTCGCAAAAAATTTATAGCGCTTGTCCCGCTTGTCTAGTCGGAGCAACGAAAAAATAAGTTAACTTGGTCCGATCAAGCGACTAAATAATCAGGACTAAGTGGTTAGACGAGAGAAAACAAATTGTCAAACACTGTAGGTATCTTCTCTTTTATACAAAAGTGCATTGAATTAAATAACTCCGGAGCTGATTGAGAGAACGGTTGAAAAACAAGTTAATTAAATACATATTTATCACTAGGTGTGCTCGCGACTTCGTCCGAGTGTTTATATACTTACAGAAAATCAAAATCATTTGCATTACAAAGAAAATTTACTGAGTCGAATGTAGGATATACATAATATGATGTTAGTAGCGTTGGGAGCGTGAAATAAATAGGACCCTTGGGGTATTAACGCTAAGGGCTATAGCTAAAAAACCGTTTGAGATATTGACATTAAACAATGTCTCGCGTCTGTACTCCAATATGATCTAGTTATAGGCAATAGTTATAGCCCTTAGGGTATAACTAAAACTCAGTTTGAGATATTGAGATAAAACAAAGCCTATACTATAAGTGAGTACAATCTACAATCCCTGAATATTTAAGATAGACAGACTAAAATTCTAAAAACAGTTGATTATATTTTGGTGTCATATAAATAGCATATTACATTTAATTCATGACTTTTAAGACACACACATACAGACATACACCGGAAATGTATTTACTATTTACTACTAAGTACTATTTACTAGTAAGATAAATACTTTATGATATAAATAAACTTTTATGAGTCAGTTAAACAAAAGAAAAAATGTAAACATAAAGTTTAATTTTGGTGGCGTTGAAACTTCGTTTTGTTAAAAATCTAATGCAACACGTGAATAAAAGCCTAGGATGCTAAAAACAAGCGGGAGGGCTTTAACGGGATTCATGACACTTTAATTAGACTAACGAACAAAAATCCTGCTTTTTGCTTCCACTTTGAAACTTGAATAATGTCCAACATAGTAATGTCACTGAGCAACAGTATCCACTTAAGACAAAAAAATACCTTTTTGATTGGCGGTCCACAACCTGTCCGATTTTGCTTATTAAAATAATCGTGTCTTATTATTCTCATCTCTACTTACTTTTTGTTGTTGAATTGATTCAGTATGATTTTCTAACATCAACTTATTCTATAACCCGACAGTTCATTGTCGTGTCATAAAACTTAAAAATATTTTTTGTAATGTTATAGGTAAACGTTTTATGATCAATAACAATTATGAAATCAATACCATCATGTATTTGTTATTTAATAATCATGTTTTAATTACATTAGGTACGAGAATGTAAAATAGTATTAGGTAATAGTAAGTATAGTATTTCACATGAAAATAGGTCTTTTAGAAAGCACCAGCACATTAACCTATCACCTTGACCATATTTTCCTATGACCTTACTGTATTTCATCTTGGAATAAGTAGTGTTTTATAGAGGCGAGTTAAAAATTTCAATATTTGCTCGTGAATGTGTAAACTGGTGGAGTCCCCTTTAATTTGGCTAACGAGATGGATGTGAGGGCTCTTAGAGATCAAGCTTAACCAGCTTGATAAACGAACACGAGCGAAATTATACGGTGAAGTTTTTAACGCTACGAATTACAATTATCGAAAATGTTTTTCATATTGATCATGAAAGTTTAAATAGTAGATTATTTTTATACAGATTTTTATTCTTGTAAAAATGGTAGACAATCTAATTATACGTATAGCTAGTATTGATCAAGCCCGTGGATGAGAACTTAGGGTCATTTTATCATAGGAATATTAGTGGTCCTTATGCAGTAACTTATAAATACAAATTTTTATTGTAAGGGTAGAACATTATTATTCGATTACGCACTCATACGATATTAATTTTTTTCCTTGTTCAAATCTCAAGTGATCGCTATAATTACAAAATATGTTTGTTGTAAATTCTCTTTTATTTTCTTAATAACCTAATTTTATATAACAGCCGTGTTAACTTCATGTTGCTGACATGACAATTCGCACAGAATTCGCTTCATTATATAAGGAGAAAGAAGACTATCGTCCTAGCTGTCAACTGCATCGTTTATGTTACCTGCTGCGGCTGCCATCCTTTGAGGATGCCAACGCGATGCAAAAATTTATTATTTAGATTACAATACCATTCTTATGAACCTAATAATATTAAATGTTTATAACATAAGCTCCACACATAGGGTTTGCTTTATCCACACTTACTTAGGTACGTAGTTAGCGGTTGTTTTTTAGAAAACAAAAGTCCAAATGATAAGAATGTTACACAATAAAATAGTCATTTGCCTCAAACTTAATTTACTTGGTGGAAAGTATATATCAATGTGTCTACAGTCTGTAAATGGTTTGTATGTAGGTTAATGAAGGATAGACAAAGTTAGATAGTAAAACTTCAAGTAATAATAAGTGAATTCGTCTAACGAGTCCAACGCTGCCTGCCTGTGTGCCTTTGCCAAGAAAGTTGTCAGAAATTTAAAACTTTATTTTTACCGATAGATCTTCATTTTTCTACCTCTTGTAAGCTGAAATTTATAAAACGCTGAATCGATATAAGAGTACTTATCCATCCAGGATAAAATTACATACGGTTGGTCAGCCCCTGTTTTAAATTTTTTTTAATATATGCTTTCACTTTTATTTTTAGCTTTTCCAAACAGAAAATTGAAAAACGGAGAAAAACCTTTATTATATTTGAAACAAATCGGCTGAGAATTAAATATTATTCCATACAAACTTATCCCATATCCCTAAGGAACCTCTCCGTCTTCCGGGATGAAAAATATCCTAATTGTCGTCCCGTGGTATACCTTATTAGTGTTTTAATGATAGCCCTGTTAGTAATGGTTAGTAATATGTAGGTTTAATATTGGTAGATCCGGTATACGGTTCGCCCGGGGCGGTACCACCGCGCACCGCCAAACCCATTTCTGCGGTGGTATAATCGTTTTTCAACAATTCTGTTCCGGTCGGAAAGGGAAGCCGGTTACACTTATACATAAGGCAACCACCTCAGTCCTCAAGAATAGCAACGCTAATGTGATCAGCTTCGAATATGACAATTCCTAACAATTACTAACTGTGATTACTAATATTTACTAACAGGATTAACTTATACTAATAGTCCTAACTCCCTCAGTCCTATTACTATCGAATGCTAACCAACTGATTTTCCTATTAACACCCAATCCTGTCAGGACCACCGAAAATGTATAGTCCCTCGTACTGTCTTCTTCGAGGTATGTGACAGATGTCCACGGGCGGCAGTGGCCGGCGGGACTGCATGCTCGTTTGCTAATCTTATCGTATAAAAAAAAAACTGATTATAGTAGGTAAGCCGTGACCATGTGGCACAATACGAGAAATTGATTCAGTAAATTCGCATTGAATCAGTCTACGCTCATGTTATCTGATTGCATTACTATTATAGTCATTGTGCGCATCTGTACGGGTTCTCCCGGACTTATTTCTTCCTTTTGTCATTCATTGCTAGAATAAGTGTCGTTTATAAAATAAACAGGCGCTATTTGCTTATTCCGAATTTTAAATTGGACAAAATTCACCTTCCAAGTGACCCAGATTTGGAGGGACCTTGGCAGTAGAAATTTTAGCTTCATAAAATGTCAAGAAAATCAAATAAGAATTCACCCTACTAAACTTTGGTTGAGATTTAAACAGGAAGTTAGTCTCCATTATAACATCACACTTGTGGCCTGGCTCAGCTTTGTCCGCGTACACTTTTCGTTTTATATAAAAAAAAACTGAAAGTACAATTTTTCGCATAGAGACATTCATCTAACATTTCTATTAAAGACCAAGTCCCATGTAATTTACACATCCAATAAAAACACATAATACGTGTCAAAGACGACGCCTTAAATTTCCTAAATATATAAATAAAGATTACTTAAGGTTTGGCTTTGACGAGCGACGAGTAGGAAGTATTTTAGACCAGTATTTTCGATGAGTATTTTCGTACCTAGGACAGGAGGGAGGTATCGACTATAAATAGGCCTGTATCCAGATAGCCTGTATATGTATGCCTGTATATTTATATTGCTATGCTATGAGGAGGATATGAACGAATAATTTATGCTTAAGGATACAAGAAACTCAACGAAAATAAATTGCTTCATCATAATGCACATGAATACTCTAATGGTATCCAAGAAACAGATAATTTAGCCCGATTACTGAAGAGTTCTTCAACTCTGGAAAGGGCCTCAGCATTGACAATCGATCCTCAAAACCACTTATAAACAAAAGGCACTTTTACGTGAAGCCTATTCTACCTCGGCGATATTGTTTTATCGAGAACTCTACTATTGTACTTTGAAAAATGCAAGAGCAAAAAACATGTGCGAATACCAAGAATAGATATACTTTGATACAACACAGGCTGCCGGTAAAAATTGAAACATAGAAAATGTGAAAGCTTTCTAGATATTCTAGCTGTTTTGCTCTACAAGTGTAATGCTGCACTTTATGATATGATAGGTTGGATGAGTGGCTTTATCTTTTTTTTTTGGGGTTTTGGTACTAGAGTACATGTCAACCCCATAGTGGCTTTATCTATTCCATACACACACAATCTAGTAGTTCAATTTCATTCATCCTTCCAGGTGGTAGAACCTGTTTACGGTTTGCCCGCGGCGGTACCACCGCCACACCTATTTCTGCCGTGATATTATTGTCTTTCAACCATTGGGTTTCGATCGGAAAGGTGTTGACGCCGGTTACACTTATACAAGAGGCAATCATCTCAGTCCTCAGGGACAGCAACGCATCTGCATGCGTTCGTTCGTGCGTGCGTTCAGGACCAGCTTCGAATAGAAAAAATACTAATGTAACTATCTTTCGTTCGAGGTTTATTATTACTACTATTTAGTAATAGTTACGCTCACTTCCTCAAGCACCGCAAATACAGTTATCTTTCTAAAAAGAGAACAAACTACGAGTTTGTGGCGCTTGCGGTTGGAACATTGGGTCCGTGGTTGGCTCACAAGAAAACTTTCACGAAGAGAATGGCGAACAGGCTTATCCTTGTGTTAGGTGACAGGGAGGCGGGCAGCAATTTACCCAAAAAAATTGCATAGCTATTCAACGAGGCAACGCGTTTTGGACACTATGCCACATGGAGGAGTTTTGGATGACATATTTTATTTGTAATGTTTAGTAATAATACTTTTGCAGTATTTTGTATATTTGTTAAATAATAAAACTTCTAGTAGGTAACCTTCTACCTAGTAAATTGGTATGTTATGAATGGTTTCAGTTAGAATATAGTCATTTATTATCTACTAAAAACGTATTTTAAAACAAAATCACTATGAACTAGTAGTGAGCTTAGTTTCAAGTTCATATTTCGATTGGTTTTGATGACATCTGAAATGACGATAGATAAAAAGATCAATTCTTGTGACATTAAACTCTCCATTCTAACGCACAAAATTAAGTCTGTTTTACAAGTTCTTGTGGACAGATTATTAGGAAAAGAAGTATTGCGAACCATTGACCTAAATATGGAAAAAATGAGATAAATTGCGGGCAATAAATCAAGAGTTAGCAGGGGCGGCGGAGCTGGCGATTTGTCGTAGAAATAACAGCTGGAGTGAAGTGTACGGCGTCGGCATTTTATGAGTCACGAGTGGCCGAAACAGGGACTCGCGAAGCTTAGGCGTAGAGTAGATTCTATTGAGATAAAGTGAAGAAAGAAAAGTCGGAATATATATCAAGTCAGCCCAAATCAACATACGACGTTGAATATTTACTTACGTGGGAAAGTGGTGTATGTTGTGAATGCTAGCAACCCATAGTGGCCCACTGTAGGGCACGGGTCTATTCATTTAACATCTACCAAAATCGTATTTTAAAACGATATTAATTTGCACTAGTAATGAGCCTAGTTTCTAGTTAATGTTTCGTATGATTTTGATGTAAAAGCATCTGAAGTTACCCTTAAACGATGACATGAAGTAATTAGATTGTCATTGGGATTATGCTACACGAGTGCCTTAGTAGCAAAGTAGAGCGAGTTATATTAAATTCGGCACGGGTCAGGCGGTGCAAAGGTCGCAGATTAACGACGAGCTATTTTGGGTTGTGGCCTGCTCGATCTGAAAATTGTTTTGATATCCGTGCAGCTCATAATTAGAAATGTCCATGTCTAGTTGTATAAATAATTTTTCTACTATACATTTCCCGCGGTCTTGCTCAGGTATACTTCGTTGTCTCGTAGAAACTTTGATCCCCTATAAAATGACGACTCGGGGGCGCGTTGGTCAGTGACCCTGTCTGACAAGCCGTGGGTCCCGGGAGCGATCCCCGGCAGAGGCAGACAATTTATTTAGCACATCTATGTTTGTACTTCTGTCTTGGACGTTAATTTGTCTTGTGTTTTCTGTGTGTATCTGCCACCCGAAACACAGGGAATCCTAATGTATGTCCCTATGTGTTGGGTGACTGTGGAAGCGTTTATTGATATTTTATTTAAAAAATGCTGTTTAAAAAAAGTGGCCTACCCAGGATTCAAGATTCACAACAAATTTCATAAAAATCCGCCGTTCCGTGCGTAGGCACCTAAATACTCAATTGAGTAGTAAATATACATCCATCCATGCTCACAAAACTTCGCATCTATAATATTAGTAGGAATTACTGAATTAGTAGAATTAACTAAGACGCTGCTAACAGGTACAAAAACAACTATTACCTACCGATGTTTCGCATGATGAATGTATATTTTAAAATATTGAATAGGGGATTAAAGTTTGTATGAGAAAAGCAATTTTACGCGGGCGGAGTCGCAAAGAATGTCTAGTAATGAAGATTAACTGTCAAACAACCCTGCCAAGACGAGTTAAGAAAATCGAGGGACTGTAGTGTATTCTCGAAACAATGCCGCATTTAAATTCAATTTCGAGATACGCGAATACGCCAGTCTCTTACAATTTCATCTTGTACTCTTGGATGACAAAAGTGTCTTAAAAAAAGCAGTAGAGTTGTATGATTTCATTCAAATTATATTTGATTCACCTGGTGGTAAACCTACATGATGCCACACGCACCTGTGACCAGCTTCGAATAGGACAAAAACTTACGATTACTAACTGGGATTACTAGTATTTACTAACGGGATAGCATAAACTAACAGTCCTAATGGCTACTACTAACGAATACTGAACAACTAATATTCCTATCAACATAACAGGGCTTACTAACAGTCCCTAGCACAGTCCTATTCGAGGTTTCTCATGTCTATGGGCGAAAGTGCTTGTTGATTCGTAGGCTCGTAGGGTCATCAATATAAAAAAAACATCAATCTATAACCAAGATTAAAACAAGAGAGTTTTTACCATCTAAGAAAAAAAAATGACTTACCTAATTTAACATTTCTCTGCTAACCAAATAAACAAAATACGAAGTTAATTAATTCCTTCAGGGTAGATTTATTCGAGGGCGTATAATTAAAATATTGATAAATGACGGGCAAAGTCAGCCCTGTCAAAGGTTAACGATGAGGTAATACGCTGTGGCTTGCCGTCTGTTAATTTTTTCTCTTCCCACGATTCTTGTAGACGGGAAATAAAATGTAGTCCGTGACATTCGATTTCGTGTAAACTGTTGCTTTGCAACTTGTTATTATGAAAAGACTGGTACTGTACTGGTTCTATAATTGTCATGGAGTACATTTTTACCATAACATTATACTAGGGACTTTTTTTGGCAGCTGTATAATTTGGAAGTTAGTACTCATGTGCTAAAAAAAAGCTTGTAAAATGATCCCGCAGTCAAATCACATAATGTTCTTTTATCCTTTCCATTACCCACGTTTTCTACGAACGTATTGTGTTGTAATCAATTTCCTTTAAAAATTTACAGTTAGAAATTAAAAGCATTCCAAAAAACTTTAACTATGCATTTTCAAATTCAGAATAATTGGTTTGTATTGGTTTGTTTTAATTTGTATCCAGTGTGTGAATTAGTTTAAGATTTTAAATGCAATTAAGTTTTTTGAGCAATGCAAAAACAGTTTTGAGGGTCTTTACTCGTGTAGGTACAGTCTTAATACAAGTAGCATGTGTGATTTATTTAAAAATATTACAACATTGTGTCATGGTCTCAAACCGTTAAGTAAGATGTAGTTGCCGACTTCACTTGAACCGTGCAGTTGGTCATCTGCCAAAAGTTTCCATAATAATTGTCTTTTACAGCCACACGCTGGCATTTAAATTGGTTAGTAGATTTAAGCTTGCCCTATTTGGCACCACACCACGGTAGTTTGAGGATTCAAAAATTTCTACGGATGATTGGACGACTGTGACAAAATAAGAGTAAGGGCTTCCATTAGTCGTAATCACAGTGAACTGTTGTCCACTACTTTTCCACGGTGTGACTTGGAAATTACAGATTGTGGTGGTAATGAAAACAGCTAGAGACGAGAGTCGTCCAACGATACAAAAACGGTCACGACATAGTGGGAACCCACCCTTGTCTGATAATTTTACACGAGATATTTTTTACATAAAAACTTTTATGTAAAAAATATCTAGTTCAGCAGTTCTAAAATTTAAATCAGTTGCTTTAAATTTAAGATCATTGAACTTTGCGTATTAATAACATCTGAATTGGCAGGGCATTCTATTCGGAGAAGTTGAAATCTGAAATGTTATTCCGGATCGAAGTTATGAGTGGCCAGAAGTGTTCTCGACTTCAATCGCGTAAAATTGAAACCCAACAAAAACATAAATGTGAAAAAGGGCCAAGTTCGGTACAAATGGGCTGGGACCAGTTGGGATGGACGGCGTCACCAATAAAAGAGATGCGATCTAACGGATGGCGGCTTCCAAAGCAGTTCATTTAATTACAGTTATTGGAATGTACAACAGTCTTCTATTCATTTTTTAAAAAAATGGTCATGTTTTCTAGTATTGAACTTATAATAGGTTAATTAATTAAATCTGGTATTCTAGGTGTTCAAGGGACCTTTATAAGACATGCAAAATTTCAAGTATATTGGTCTAATAGTTTTTGAGATATGGGTGAAATAACTACTAACACTAAAATATATACACTGCCGCGGCGGCCTTATCGCCCTTATCTTTTCCGAACTTGGCTGTCACACTGCCGTGTGTATAGACTTATAATTAAATTGTAACAGTAAACACTCCCTAAAACAGAAATACGTAGTCTTATGTTAACGTTGATATTTAGTTATATTGTAACACAAACTGCAGATAACCAACAAACAACTCCTTTTGCTGGTCCATATTAATTGATGCGGATATTGATCATAGACTGATATAAAATAGTTCGCGTGAATTGTGGAAGTGCAACCAAGATTCCAGACTTAGAAAAGACAAGATATTCAGCTAGTCTTTGAGCACCTAGCTATACTACTATACTCGTACAAGTACTGAACAAAAATATTGTAATACTTAAAATTTAATTGCGTAGTGCCTATTGAATTTTTTTTTTCAATGGCAATTGCACCTTAACTATTAATTTTATTAACTATTAATTAAGTCATTCCTTAAAAACTATAATCCGTTTTGTGCAAGCTGTGGTTGTCTCTAATTGGGAAGGCACAGAAAATGATGTTTATAATTTAGTATGTTAAATTAGTGTGTGTACTTTCTGATTGCAACACAACTTAGTTTAAATTTTTAAAAAAATTGTTTAGATGTGGGCATCCCACTCAGGGAACTGCAGTTTGAGTCCAAAGCTGACTTGTTAGAATTGATCACAATCACCATCACCATATTGGATTTCTAAATTGGCTCAGTATTAATGTTTGGCATTCCCAAAAACCCAATAAAGACACCCATGTCGATTTATGACGTCTACCAGCTTGAATTAAAAAAATTACTCATTATTCCAGTTTGGCACGATGTAACTCCTGGGATAGTGTAGCTTTCTACTTAACGGTAAAAGAAATTTTAAGATTGGATCGGTCCTTGGTTTCTAAGATTACCCATTACAAACATACAAACTTTACCTCACTTTAAGTGAAAGCAGTGAGTAGATAAATATTAGTAGGTATAGTTAATAAGGTAGATTCACAATTAATAAATTACACTACAATTTACACTGCTTGTTTTATGTGCTCTTTCTTGGCAGGGGATACTAAAGTGTCTCAAAAATAATTCAAAAATGTCATACGCGATACAAGGGATCGTTACGAGTATGTCAATGTTTATGTAAGTTCATATATGGTCGCACATGACTTAACGCCTAGATGGCGGCAAGACCATTTTCCACGTAATTTCCGTAAGAAGGTATTTAATTTAATGTCATTCGTTTCTCCATACTAACAACACGCTTAATTCATTTTCTCTACGGAATAACAACCTTTGAAACGCCTGAAAACCTTGTTGACATTTTTATTCACGCTCTTGAATCGAATTTCAATTAAATGCAGTGGCTTGATTGCTTTTTCCAGTAAATGGTTGTATGTACATCTGCTGGGTCTGTGTTTCAATAACTGAAATACTGTTCTGGTGATAGCAGCCAGATTCAATAGTATTTAACTGTATATTAGTATATTATTAGTAAGACAGTATACACCTCATTATTTACTATTGATTTATAAAATCTTTCAAGTTTTCATTAGAAAATTATTAGTCAACAACACGTTCAAATGTAAAATATTTTATGTTCATGTAACACTATTTATTTTTGTTTAAAGCAATTTAATACACATTGCCCTACGAACCAAGGAATAAATGAGATAGAACGACCCAATAGCCGCGATTATGTATGTACAAACGAGGCAATAAAGACCATTAGCCGTATTAGGCACCATCCGATCGAGCAAATAAAACCAAGATAGACATCTGACCTACAAAATGTGTTACAACGTTAGAATTTAGCTACACTGGAGAGGCTTATAAATTTGACAGTAAATAATTTATTTTTCAACTGTAAAAGCCAACCAACTGGTACCAACTGGTTAAAGAATAATTGAAGTTATATGCCAACGCATATAGCGACGACAGCTTACTTATCTATAATTATAAGAGACGTTACAGGGGGATGTACGAAGGATTATCTTAAGTTATTGTCGTTCAAGTGTGAGTTAGGTTCGAGTACTACAGATACAGATACAGATTAGATAATAGTTACTGTAATTGTATGTATAGTATAAGTAGCGCAAATTGAAGTAAGTACACGGAGTTTTGATTGACCCGCGATACTATAGCTCTCCTCATTTCGCGATAGTGCCAGTTTAACAGTTAATAAGTAGCACGTTATGTTACCTGACAATAATTTGACACTGTCGCAGAAAATAACCAACCGCATACAGATTCTACCACCTGGAAAAGTGGCTTTACCAAGACGTCAAAGACGCGTTACTGAAGTATTTCAATATTTATGTGAGTTGACCTTTCCAGCAGCAGGTTGATACTTTAATGTCCCTACTCGTACTATGTCATGCATGACAACGCATACGGCTGCCTCGGCAGCCTGCATTATTAAAGAGTGGAAAACCTTAGCTTTTAATTTAATATTCGCCTGGAAAACTGACTAAGCTCCAGGGAAAAATATTATTGAGTTAGTACCTAATTGTAAATCGCTAGTGGTCGCGCGGCGAGTGTCAATCGTAATTGATTGAGAATGTTAAGCCGCACCGGTTACGGCTGCCAAGTGGATCGTTGACCGCTATTGGCAACATATCTTGAGCGCTTCCGTGCTTCTGTGGGCACGTTAAGCCGTTGGTCCGGGTTGTTATCGTCTGATAACAGCAGGGTTGAAAAAAGAACAGTGTTTTTTTAATTTTATAAAAAAAACAGTTCAAAATGTTGTAAACAAGTGTTGTTTTTTTTAACTTTTTACTTTAAACCATACATTTCAAATCAATTAGGCCTATATACCTAATAAAATATATAGCGGGACTTTCTTTCTAATATTTCCTTTAATTATCGATTCTGTGAATCATAACACTCAACAACATGTCAACTCCAGGGGGGTAATAGCGTACTGCAACTGATAATAATAATTGGTATCGCCTTGATGTGATTTTTCGTGCAAATGTGAAATTTAAAGACGTCGGTCGGCTTCACCAACGATACCGAAGCCAATTATTATCGCAATCGCAATAACAATTCCCCAGGTATATATCGATGGGTAGGTGTATAAGACTTAAATATTTATTCGTTTTCATCTATTTCCATTCATTCTCAATTAAAGGTAGTTTTAAAACCCTATTTTTTCTTGATGTCTTTATCATTGTTTAGAACTTGTTTTAAACTGAGTTTTTAAACACTTATTAAAAAACATCGATTTATTTCAAACTGTTTTAAACACGTGTTTTAAAACAACTTGTTTTAATCATACCCACCTTGGATAAGAGTCGTTAAGTCTTGTAGGAGGCCTTCGGGTGGCCTAAAAAATCAGTACTTGGCCACTAACCCCTCCACCAATCCGCATTGGAGCAGCGTAGTGGAGTATGCTTCAGGCCTTCTCAGTAGCAGCCAGCAGTCATATTATAAATCTGATGGATTTATATTTTTAACTCATAACTCCCCTCGAAAGTTCCTAAGGTTACACTTACAAGATGTATTTAAGGATGTTAGGTGGATAAGATAAGCAATCGTTTGACCGTGATCACGTTAATGAATAGAAAAGAAAAGAAAAACGTTAATTGTTAACCGTTGCTTTACAAAATATGTAACAACAAATAAATAATAGTTCAATACAGTCTACCTTAAGCGCGCATACAATAATTTTGTTACTGGCTTGACGGCTTTCATTTAATTTTTTAGCATATAATATGGCTTATATCAAGCTAAAAACTAAAAGCTAAACAGCTAGGTACGGTCGATGAGGTAGCACGCTTGCCTAGAGAAAGCTATTTACTAAGTGAAGTGGTATAAGTTATATCGTTCTGGGAACGCAGACGCTGGCAAGAACTTACATTTCTTGGCTTTGCAATGGAGAAACAGAGGTTGTTGCATTGGTGCAAGGTGATGATATATTATGAATTTTATATTTATACCGTAAACTAATTCCTACATAAGTCTGAATAAAAAAACTGAAATGAATGTAGATCGAAAGTTCATCGTCTACGTTGTGAAGTAGGTATCTAACTGTTTTTAAGACGTATGATTGTCTTCCTGAGTTGTCGTCCAAGCATTGGCAGTAGGTAATTATTATTATTATCTGATTATTTTCTGTAATTACGGCGAAGTAGAGGCAGTAGGTACCTTTCCCCTTTCAATACCGTTAACTATACGTAGGTATACCGTTACTCTCCTAATATTATTACACTAGTGCCATCAAGCAAGTATTAAAAACATATGAAGCATTAATTCAGTCTTAAGCAACAACGTTTAGCAAACTAGAAAAATGTCGTTTTTTTTTGGATAACTTAACTTCTCGAGCCCAACACGTCCCGTTTCATTTTGTCTCCAACTACAAAACGAGGAGAAATGTAATTTTTTCATAGCTTGTTACGAAAATTAGAGGCAATAGTGACCCAAACCGCTTAATTAAACGACCTAAGCGTCTTAATACCCTGTGGCCACGATTTCTACTACCGAATGGATATCATTTGGATTATCAGCGAATCGGCTGCGATCTAACCTTTACGACCTGCTAAGGCCGTGACCTATTCCTAGAAAAGATCTAGGTCGAGCGTAGGTACACAAGTAACTCGTTTGCAAATATATTTTATTTACAGCGCACAAGTACTAGCCTCTGGGGCGAGTGGATGGGCGTGATGCACGGCGACGAAATGGAATACGTATTCGGACATCCCCTGAATATGTCATTGCAGTACCACACTAGAGAACGGGACCTAGCCGCCCACATTATGCAGTCTTTCACCAGATTCGCGCTAACTGGGTGAGTCAGTTCAGCTTTTTGATTAACGGAAGCTGCCGTTTGTTCAAATATTGACAGAGCTCTTCACCTTGGCTCGGCGATGTCATCGGGACTGCTGTAGTTATTTCATAAAAGAGTTTACGTAAACTCTTGGGCATTGAAGCAGAGAACGGTAATCGGCTTTAAAAAATTGAATTCCTGCAGCCCTATTATTGCATATTATGCAAATGACGCGTTAACTCACGCGTTATGCATGCAGTGATAACTTATTATCGGAAAAGGGGTTTCCATTGCGTAAACCTTATTCTGTTAAAATTTAATCTCAGAACGATGAATTATAACAAGAATCAATATCATTATAATAATCAATGCCTTTCTATATGTATTTTTGGGCCAATGTCAAATTTAAATCGACTTAGTCTGTTTGGGGAGTAGGTACAGGGAATTGGTTAGTAGTTTTTAGATCGGTGACGTATTGCATGTTAGCTATCAATGATTGTGTTGTGTGGTTTCTCAAGTGTTTGTAATTACCTCATGGTGAAATAAAAGTTTTGATTGATTGATTGCCTTCTCGTATTTGTGAAGATCATTAACAGGTAGAATCCAAACACGTTTTGCCAGCCTATTTGCCCAGGATCATTATCATTCCAGGATCATACCAAATCCATTTCTGCCATGGAACAACTGTTTTTCAAGTGATTCTGTGTATTTGTGTTTTTTTTGCGCCGAAACTTCAAATAGCTTCACTGATTATCGTAGTCATCAGGATCGAGTAGAAATGCATCTGTGACTTATTTCGAATAAGACTTATTTATACTAACAGTCCTATAGTTTCTACAGTCATTTACAACTCACGAATACTAACTAGACTCTTATATAAAGCACTCATTTATACTCTTTTATACTAGAAGTTTTAGAAGATCAGTGCTTTTCTTATTCGAGGTAAGGTACGAGGTTAGGTAGTGGCCATTAAAGATCACTGCATATTATTTGATTTTGCTAATATTACTAACATACAATTTTAATTTTTATAATTTAATTAAATACTAGTTAGAATTTTTTTTAAATTACAATCGTCAAATAAAATATCTAAAAATTACCTAACATTATAGTTGTCCCGCACATCTGTCATATTATTATCTTGTTGTTACAACTTTTTGTTAGATATTAATTTATCTCAAAAATTATAAAATGTTTTAAAATATTTTGCACCCTTTATGATAAAATGCAAAGAAGAAGTTGTAGGTACTTACAACAAAATAAAACAGATTTTTTAAATTTAATATGTTAGAATATCTTACCGGTGGGGTATACAAAATGATACTAATTATTGTTACATAGAAATAGTAAGAAACAAATAGAGAATGTCATCGTGTCTTAAAACGTTGCCTATTTTATTTATTTATAATAAAACAGCTTTTAGCTGTGTAGAGCACCATTATTTAAATATCATACTTTTAAAATTTCAGAAAGCCACACAAGCCGGACGAGAAATGGCCATTGTACTCCAGGGCATCTCCTCACTACTACACGTACACCGCAGATGGCCCCAGCGGTCCCGCGGGACCGCGAGGGCCTCGGGCTTCGGCCTGCGCCTTCTGGAACGATTTCCTGAATAAGCTCAACGGTCTGAAATCTCAAGGCATAATACTTTCACCCTACCCTATTTATGTTTTAGTTAATGCTTTTTTGTTATTATTTTGTATGAATATTAGAGATCTACACACTTATTTTTATGTATCTACCTAAAGTTTCAGTCTAATGCAAGGGCTCCCTCTATATTAAAAAGGATGCAAGGAAAAGAAAATTACAAACCACTGTGAGTTACTGCACTACGCTTACACATAATCATAGACAGTTCGATAATACGGGTTGGTAACGCACTTAAGTGTATAAAATAATATAAAATGTTTGAGTTCCTATAAGGTTTCGTTAGTTAAAAAGACGATTTCAATCGCATAAGTAGGATATTTTTCAGATATACCGTGTCTTATAAAACGATTGGCGTCATCGAACGAAGACGAGTTTATTGCTAAATAGCTTAGGATAAAGTAACGATATTAAATCTACGAGTATAGATCCGCTATCTTACCGCATACAATTTACATTTAACAATCGTCCTCACCAAAATATGGTTCGATTTTTGAATTCTTCGACGACCAACATAGATTATTATTTGATACGTACAAATTCATGACCACATTACATTATTTATTAAATAAATAAGATGTCATGTTTATTTTTACATTCCATAAATGAGATAAGAAAGAAACTCTTTTGTTGGAATTAGAAAAATAATTTATGCAATTTCTTGATACGCAATGTCATTGTTCAAATTACGAAATAATATTAATCGCGGCAATGACAGATGTCATGCTTGTAGCCTGCTTAGAAGCGAACTAAAGTCGAGCGCTATAGATGGCATGCATTTGCACTCATGGCGTTAGGGACATGGTACCTCATCTATACTTTTCATACATCGTCGGGATAAAAGCGCGCGGTGATTTACAGGGAGAACCAAATTAATGAGTAGGTACTAATTTAATTTCAACAACAAGCTACCCTCAACGATGATATATCATCATACCCTGAAATTCGTGTCAAAAATTTTGCCATTGAAGAATCCGAACAACCACCGCATTATGATCACACCCACGGTCACCTAGATTCCGTCTTCATGATTTTTGACCCTTCCTATGTCTATTAGCATTTTCATGAGAATTTCCATTAAAATCTTCCAGCTCCATAGAAGAGTTTGGAAAAAAAGTCAAATGAATAAGTATAAAACATAAAATATTCACTTTTTCACGACATTGCTGCCAAGTGATTAGGACTGTACATAATTATAAAATGATGTGTTCCTATTTTCAACAGCTGTTTTGTTGTTCGACTTCCATATAATTAATAATCCAATATTATTTTGACGTAAGTAGGGTAGTAAGGTAGGTAGTTGACAATAACAGATTAGTTACCTCACCATTGGCACTTTAATAAATCACTACTCACATCCAGTCATAGAAGACTTGAAAACCTAAATATTTCCTTTGCAGTTTTTACGTAGACATTGTACATAGGTTATCAAAACCATAAACTATATTGTTTATAATATTTTCAGAGTTGGAACACGTACCATGTGATGGAGCGGTGACTGGACCTTACAGTAGCGTGGCTGGGACGACCTTGCCGATTGTTCTACTCACCACCCTCGCCACCACAGCCGCTCTGTAAACCACTAAAGCGACAGCAGTTTGTGTCAAGGCCACACACTCACTAGATGAGAGCAAGCAATTCAGAGACTATGAAAATTTACTTTAAATAATTTTTTATTTAAATATTATAACTCGTAGAAAAATCATTCTATTGTACTAAGTTGTAAAAGAGTTATCGTGTGTTTCTGATACACAAAAGAAATTTCGAACGGATGACGGGATGGTGACGAAAGTTAAATATGGAATATTTTATGTTTGGTGTTTTTAAAATTAAAGCAGACCGTCAGCGATTGCTTATACTTGATGTGATTTGCGCTATTGAGTGTTATGAAAAATGAAAAGACAATGATTATAATCATAAGTGTGTAGGTATGTACTATCAATACTTGCTACGGTCTGCACGGTATATTCTAATTACTTACTAATTACTATTATCTATTTACATTGTGTCATGAAATTATACAAAAAATATTTTCTAGTTCTGTATGTTGTCGATGGAAAAGTAGATGCTTAAGTATTTTAATTTTCACAATGTTCCTCTATCCATGTAGTTGAACACTAAGCCGATTCGTCAAATGTGTTAACATTTTGTTACTGTGTTTCATGTAACAAGTGTTTCCATTGGCAAATAAATACTATATGTTTAGATTATATGTATAAGATGAACTTAGAGACTCGTTTTTATGTTGGCTTTGATTGTTGGAGCGAAGCTTTTCACGTAACAGACGAATTATCAATATACATATCAATGTGTGCCTCTGCTTAAATAGCAAACGATACATATCTTAAATGTAGCGAAATTTTAGAGATTTATATTGATAAAGGAAATATTTAAATGTCGAACGTTTATCGGGAGATGGATTTTTATCAATATATTTATTACTAATCATATTTAGGATGCTATAATTCGTACCACTTGAGGATCTTATGAATTCCAAATCTTATGACTTCTATCAGATAATAGTATATATTTTGTAAATAAGCCCTTCGTATAGGTCGCGATATTTCACTGAATAGACTTTTCTATGTACGTATGTAACAGAGATATTAAGATACAATATTAAAATAGAAAAATACGGTTTATAAATTAGTCCTTTATCTATAGTCTGAAATCTGACACATAAATCATAGCAAGTGTAGTAAGAGTGGATATAATAAGTTCTAAACTGAACTTTAAGCCATGTTCACATTACCAAAAAGTATTTAACGTTGTAGTATTTAAAATACTTATTTTTATCATATACATAATATGTATGTCTGTCTGTTGTATTTACAATAATATAAGGATGCTAAAATGTCGCTTCTTTCCTTGACACTGGGTAAAAATGACTTTCATTACCTGTGTACTGTAGCATATCAATGCTTTAAGTGGAAATCGTCTTATGAATGTAGCAAACTTTAACATATTTGTAATATGAAGTCGTTAGCTGTAGTGAATTTTAATATTTATAATGCGATTGTCAATTACTATCCTTGGTCGAGTATGAAGAGATGGGAACATGTTTTCAAACATTTTTAGGGAAGTTGTTCTTATACAAAATTATCATGAAGTTTAAATAACAAACAAATTTAAAGTTTACACATGTTTGTTTTATCATTATACTCATATTTATGTCATAGAATCATTGCGAACAATCCAATAAATATTTTTACACAACAAGCGACGTTACTTCAAATACAGAAGGAAATAAAATGTTTCTTTCTAAAATTTGTGCCTACAACAAAAAAATCACAAAATGGTTAACACCTACTAAATAAATAACTTAGTAACAATCAGATAAAAAGTTAAAGTGTAGATTATCTGGATTAGAACACTTAGGTGTATTATTACATTCCCTACCATACATTTATTTAATGTGACAGTTGTCAACTGCGATGCAACTGAACTGCTATATTTTTTAAAATCCTAATTACATTTAATAATACAATTAACTATAGTAATTTTTACCCATAATCCCCTAAATGTTTTTTGTTAAATTACAGGCGTAGAGAGTAGGTATGGGCTTAAAATTGGTGGCTCCGAGGTAGATGATTGATTTCACAAGCTTTTATGCCACATGTCTGTAGCATGCACAGTCCTTCGTAAAATGTAATCGCTAATAACTGAGAGGATGCACATTGCTTGTTTATGAATTGAGCACAATTTGAGAAGTTGTATGGGATAGCTTTAATTAGTTACAAGTTATTTAATGTTTTTAACCAAAGGACGAATGTGCTTTGAATGTCACGTCTATTCAAAACTAGTTTCAGTTACTTCTTAGTTTAAGCTAATACTGGATAGGTTATCTGCCTAGTAAATTGCGCTAAATATTTGATCGTTTAGATGTTAATGAAATAAGTGTTAATTAGATAAATGTTAAATTCTTCCAGTACAATCCTTTGTGAGCAACCGTTTTAATTTATTCGGGCACTGATTTAATTGACATCATAACGCTACGCTAAGTAAAATATTATTAAAAATTGGATTATAATTCATAAATTTGCTTTTCACTGACTTAGAACTACCTATATCTGATAATACTCTCATCAAAATTGCCGCTAAGCCTTACATAGAAATCATAAATAAAAAATGATTGTATACTTTTGAAACTGTGTTATTTCTCAATGTCTTCAGAGCAAAGTTGAAAGGTTATTTCGTTAGATGCAAAATAATAAGTTTATAACGAATGGCGATACACGATATTATATTTTCATATAAAATACAGCTGGTAGGTATTTTTTCTATTACCTACGCGGGTTTTCATTTATTTTCCGATGTAGTATAGTGTCGGGACTTTTAAGTACCTAAGCAAAATATATTAGGAAATTCTGATTAGATTTCGATTTGTTTGTTTAATTTGTTCAACACTTTTAGTATTATTTTGCACTGGCCACAGTTGCCATTTGCATTATTTTGGCAAGGATTTAGTCAGAACACCATGCACACATTATTATATGTACAAATAAATATGTTGACACAACTTTGAATTCTAATGACTTTTATCCTTATGTCGTGTAATTAGTTGATTCTCCTAATAGGTTGTTAAGTCTACAAAAATAACAGTAAATGTAAGACACGGTTAGAGTAACAGTCTTTACTAAAAATTTAACAGTGTTGAATTTATAAAAATATACTTATAATATTCTTGACTCACACAACTAAAATAGAACTCGTCACTACTTAGGTTGTTAATTATCTGTGCTAAGTTAATTATTAATTTTAGTGAATATTTATGAATATAAATTTATACATATCGTAAAAGTAAGTGAGTATTAAATTGTTGTATCTACTGAAGGGGAATAAAGATTGAAAGAACTGGCCGGATCTAAGGTTAAGATATGAAACTTATTACTTACTGGCAATGACGTTTGGGAAATTTATTTTGCTATAATTACAATCTTGTTTATATGTATATTATGAACCTTTCTAGGAAAAATAACTGATGTCACAATTTAATATAAGAAAATTAGTTGTTAAGGGTTAATTTGTACAGCTTTTTCAGTTATAGGTAGAGCAATGATTATTAAAAGATTATCTTTTATGCTAAGTGTCGTAATATTTGTAATAGTTGCTTAACATAATTCCACATAATTTAACTGTGTTATAAATCTGCTCCTATATGTGTAGAATAGATAGAAGAATGTATTTATTTATTAGAAAATGAATGTTCAATGTTATTCGAATAAGAAGCTTATAATAGTAATATACCTATCTCATATAATGGTCATAACACCGCAGTTAATTTTGGTTTATCGATATTGGACTCTTTGAAAAAGTATAATTTTTCCGCAGTGTGGCAAGAATTAAGGCATGTTTTTTTAATTATTTCAAATAACATTCTTCTTTATTCTAAGGCCAGGTTTGGGAACAACAGAACAACCTTTATTTTTTCGAGAAATAGTGGCTTGTGCCATTCAGCTCCAAGCATGTCAGTCGACCATTACTGATCGTTTATCTTTATTGTTTTTCTTCTACTCCAACGGCTTTTAAGAAAACTAGGTCTTTTTGGATGACGATGGTCTTGATGTCATCCTTATAAAATACACACCGCCATTCTAAAATGAGCATTCCGTTGGTGCACTATAGCGCTTCAATGAAGGAGGAGATGTAAAGGTGTTTCCTAGCACTCTTTACGGTACCTACCTGTATTTGAACAGTTTTATGTGCTTATCCAGTCAGCCGTGGTAGATAATATGGTAACCAAACAACAAATTCAGAAAAAAAATTACTTTCTCTTTTTTTTTAATTATTGCAACTTGATAAGTATAAGAGTTTCACCCATAGAGTTTTACCCATAAATTGTGTTAGAGTGTGGATCCATCCATCCTCCATCCACATATCAGCTTGAGTCCACTGCTGAGCATAGGCCTCCGGTAGTTGACGCCCCTCCAAGATCCCTGAGCCCTCTGAAAATCCATTTTTACAGCCACGCGAAGGAGGTAATTGTATGATGTATCGGAGGTAAATTACGCATTAAGATAGCAATATTATTATCGCAACGAAAACGAACTGCGGTGTAAAAACAAATAGTTGTCTACGCAAAAGATTGTATTGTTGTTACTGCTTACGAACTAGGTGCTAAATAATTTATACATGTCGGTGTGCACTTATTCATTTTATACCTACCTATTGAAAAATAAAATGCAAATGACATTGACAATATAATCATATAATTTGAATATGACCAATCAATGGTTGGAATATAGATAATTTTCCTTTTACTACGCATAGCTATCTCAGTTAGTATTAAAGATATTCTTATGTCTAGTAGTATCGCAAGGACAATAGAAGATTTAACAATTTCGGTAATATTTATATTCGTTTGTACAGTTGCACGAAGATTTATTTCACGATAGTAAAATATTAAATTCTAAATGCTGTTACTTAAGAGTTATGTAATAATTTGCTTCAAATATTCAATTACGTATTATCTCTACCCAGAAAAATAATCAATAAATTTTAATTGAAAATAGTGTTTTATTCGTTTTTTTTTCTTAATCCACGCCATTGATGAGACTTTATCACTACCATCTACTGATCTCGATCAAATTGTGTCTATAAAGGCAGCTATTTACGCGTATAGGTATATGTATACGAGTACATACATAGAAAATAAGTGAAAATCTTAGACGTTCTGGACAACAGGCATTACGGTAATAAGGTGCTAAGCAAAGTAACAAATAGCAGTAAGTATTAGTAGCAATAATTTTATGTAATTAGGCTTGGATAACCTCATTATTAAGTTTAATTTGTCCTAGTGTGGAAGCGTGAGAGGTTTTTTTTTTTTTTTTAATGTATGTCCTCCTTTGGCCCCTCCGATTTGTTGGTCGGAGACGTTTATTAGCTGAACATGGTAAGCGTGAGTGTGTAAGCGTTAATTATTATTTATGTATTATTACAAGGCAGATTTTAGTTCGACAACCAATTCTTTATTCTTTTTATCGTTAAAATTATATTGTGATATTTTATTCCATTCCTTTTTCAATTACTGATGGCGCTCTCTTCACCGCACCGCCGTCATCAGCAGATAGCATTCTATGCCAAATTCCTTACCGTATCAGTCAGTCATCGCTACATCGCGCGAATCATTCGTGCTACATACTGAGTATGTCTCACTATCCCTGTTGCTGGTTATTAAATGTGCACGACACAAGAATTTTAATTGTGTGGGTGCGTTTACCTACTTATATTTGCATCTAGCCTATGAATAAATGATTCTACATTAAGTCATATTGGAGGGTTGTCATAGATGTCTATGGGCAGCCGTGATTCACTAATGTAGACTGTATACTCGTTTCCCATTCTTATCACATATAAACAAAATAATGAAGTCGCCTCCATATATAAATTGGGTAGTTACTCGACAAAGACGCCATAAAGTCAAATTTACTGCCCAGCTGTTGTATATGGTAGTGGTAGGTACTTTCTCAATCGTTTATGCACATAATCTTTAGCACAAACTCAAAGCTATCTAAAATTAGCGTTTTTTTATTGTCAACACGGGGAGTTCAAAGCGGAGAATGGCATTATGGTATTTAAGCGAGAATTATATTTACTTTTAAATATGTTATAAATAACTGTTAGGAATTGAAATAACGAGGTCAAATGATATATTGAATTTATTGGTTTTAAGAAACATTCTATATCCAAAAAATCGTTTGACTAGATAGCAAAGGTATCGTAGGTAGGTATAGATACTTAGGTAGTTATATCTATAATTTTACAGATAGGTTTTATTCAAATAGGATGAGTAGATTAGTAGGTACATTGATTAACTTACAATAATACTAACCAGCTATGTTAACGTTATTCTAATAAGTACTAAATTTTTCGACTTAATTAGGTACATTCTGATTGATATAACAGGTAGGTACCCACTACTAACATTTTCATATTTATTTTAAACCCGATATTATTTTAAAAACATAGTTATATAAAATTAACAGTACCTACAATAAGTTACAATCGAGCATAATATTATGATGTACGAGTATGTGTTACATTACGAAACAAAAGTTTGATTGACAGCTTCCAATAGCTAGATAGTTCCAATATTTCTTGCCGCAGTCAGTTCTAAGTGGAATTCACTCAACTCTCGGATACTCTTTATTTATTAAATTATTATTCTATATATCACTGATTCCACAGATTAAATCAGCAAATTCTATGTTGTCTATGGACAGCGGTGAAAACGCCACGGTGACCGAATTCTGGAATCGACCGCTGGAGATCAAACGAACAACGGTATCTTCGCATCCGATGATCATGGACCGACGAGCTGGAAATAAAAAATAACTTAGTTTGATACAAACATCTTTGTATAAAAAACCAAAACCCAAGCCAATTTGTACCCACTGGCATACCTTTTTGGTTTGGGAACTTTTTGTTGCTTACACTATAAGAAATGTTATGTTTCTAAATAATAATATACGGGACGTGTCTTAAAATTTTGTTGAGGTAAGTCAACGTCCGTACATAACAAAAATGCAAAATTTGTACTTTCCTCATTTTGAAAGATTTTGACACTAAGGGCAGATTTTCTGGCAGTGTCCTAAGCAAAGTTTAAGTTGTGTTTCAATTTTGAAAGCCTTTTGAAAGTACAAGAGGAGGGTAGGAAAAACCTGGAGACTTGCGTCACCTTAGTGCTGAAGGAATTGTAAAGTTCACAGTGGGCTAGCTCCACTAATACGACGCTTAGTCTATGTAAACATAGCATAATAATTACTATCAACTAGGTACCAATTAAAGTTAATCACAATCGCAAACACAAGCAAAGGAACAAACGTCATGAAAAAATAACATCTACAACAAACGTACTATAAATTACTTTTATCTGAAAAATAGTGAACACATTTTATGTACCGCAGGTCTTATTATATATTTTACAAATGTATCTACCATCTTATGGTAATACAAGCTATTGTGTATTCTAGCGTATGTGTTTTCCCATTGTGTTTCATATTACCAATTTAATGATGAACCAATATGACGCAAATCGCTTATCAATACTATCCCTGAGACGCTGACATATAAGGACTCAAGTTTCAAAAGCGCGTTCGTTGAACTTCGGATAATGTTATTGAATAAAAAGGATTTGAATTCTCTGCAGAGAAAACTATAAGAGAATACCGTATTTACGTAATTTAGGTCAATTATATTATTGTTTAAGATATTATTGGGTGATTAGAGCATTCTTTAAATACATTATATTATATTCAGAGGTTCAAATGGAGAAAATGTTATTAAGTACGAATATTATAACGCAAACATTCAGTAAGTAAATTTTCATGTGAACATTTTCAGTAAATATTCGTGATTATTATTACTAGGTAGGTACTATTTGTTATTAAATATGTAACCGAAGTAAACGTACATTCCTTGGACTGTACCTAAGTATCACCGTCACGTCATGCACCACACATTACTCAGCAATTTATTGCGGTTCGTTTGAAAAGTATGTTTAAAGGCGCACATAAGTTCACAAGTCTAAAAAGACAACACAACTTATAGTCATCATAAATTAATAGGCCCATTTTGACACATTGACAGTAGCGAAGTAAATATCGAAATAATAACCAAAGAAACCGATTTTTATGACAAATCGATTGAAAATTAAGAAAATTGTAATCGTTTATATTAGATCGTTCATTTAACAACTATGTTTTGAATATAGCCTTTTTCTAAAAGTCTAATGTTTCTACATTGACAATTTGCGAGCGAAAGTCAAAGAGCAAAACTGATTAACGCTCTTAAAGTTAAGTGAGAATTAGAAGTAGGTAGGTAAATTACCTTCATTGGAGTCCAGTCCGCAAACATTGTCAAGGGTCTCCATTTTGGTGTGATCGAGCCCGTTCGCACCGCCTATCTCCACGTAATCAGCCAGCCCGCGCTTTGTGCACTGGACAAACAAACGAACACTCACTTCTATAAAGCTGCGTGATAGTTTAGTAGCTACTAAGCTCAACATAATGGTGGCTTTTCCAACAACAAATTATAGATACAGTATTCTAACAAAAATCTAATCTTGCCAGGTGGTAGAACCAGTATACGGTTCGCCCGGGACAGTACCACCGCCAGACTCCTTTCTGCCGTGGAATAATTGTTTTTCAACAATTGTATTCCGATCGGAAAGGTGTGGATGCCGATTAAAATTATACATGAGATGATGGCGACCACCTCAGCTTTCAGGGATAGCAACGCAACACTACTTACCAGCTTTGGATAGGGCAAATACTAACGGGTACTAACTGGGATTACTGATATTTACTAACAGCAACAGTCCTAACTCACACACTTCTATAACTAACGGCTTCTAAACAACTAATATTCCAATTCGCACCTATATAATACTAACAGGACTTACTAACTTACTAACAGTCGCTCGCATAGTGATTGGTGGGACTGCATGCCCGTTTGCTAATCTTATAAAAAAATAAAAGAATGATAAGTAACCAAAGCAGTTAATTCATCAAATTTGACATGATTCAGAAAAGTCAGAGGGGCTTGCCTGGGGTTCGAACCTCAGACTTTCCGACTAGAAGACCATAGTTTTAATAGAGATCATGGAAGCAGTAAATAAAGTACTGGGATCGTATATTAGTTGACAGGTCCGGAACACAAGATCTTGTATTTTAGGACAAGGACTAGGTACTTTGGTATACCTATTATAGAACAACTGTTGTTGCTTTTATAGCTACAGTAACAGATCATCAAATTATGTAATCAAATAGACGTAGACATAGTCAAAGGCAATTTTTGGCGAATTCAACTCAGTGAGTTTATTGAATCATGCAATATTCTAAGAAGGCGATGGTATGTATGATAATGTATTAGAAATCTTATAAACATAAATTGAGAATGTGAGCAAGTCAAATGCTCGCCAAAGAGAGGTACAGGTATAAACTTAAAGACAGATATTTATTTATTACACTAGCCATAAATCAGTTATGTGCTAAATTACAAACCCAAAATTTAAGTAATATACCAATAACTGTTTTTTTTCTTAATTGAAGCTCAACGAACAAGTAGATGAGCTAACTGATGGTAAGTGGTCACCGCCTATGGACACTTGCAACACCAGAGGAGTCTCTAATGCGTCGCTGCCCCTGAAGGAGTGCTCTTTTTGCGCCTTTTTTGAAGAACCCCAGGTTAAAGTCCACTGAGAAAACCTCATCCCAAAACTTACGTGTGCGCGGTAAATAAGATTGCGCATACTGTTTCGCGGAGAACCGCAACGAATCCAGTTGGTGCGGATGAAACCTGTCTTAGGCAAGTGGTGCAATAGAGGAACTTACTTACTTTGACTTAACAAACTTTGACTCAAAATATTATGTAATTTATAAAACGTGCATTAGGTTACTTTTATTTCATCATCATCATCAAGTTGCAAGTAAGGTTGAGGGTTTACATAAATCAACATTAATCTTGTTTACAAAGTGGTAAAGTAGGTAGATAACCTCCAATTACTACGCGAAACTTAAACAAAGAAGCAAATCTGTGTATTGGATAGGTACCTTTCAATTAAATTTATTCCGCTAAATGCTTGTGCAGTTCACTACTATATTGTTACGAAAAACCTGAGGTATGTAATTTTTATATTTTATTACATTGTTACTTTTTAAACACACACCCCCACACAACGATTCTCTTCCACATAGAAGACACCATAGACGATCAAGACACCACCAATAGAAAACTGACTGAACACTCAAACAATTGGGTAGAATGGAGGTGGAATAAAATCCAGAAACTTTAACTTGTCAGTCAGTCTACCAGCGTATTTTTAATTTTTCGACTAAGTGAGGGAGAACGTTCAAAGCCTGGTCGCCAAACCGTCAACGTGCTAAACCTGCATGTTATCTTTCAGCAAAATAGTGGGCCTGTGATGAACAACCGATGTTGAAATGGCTATTTGATTAGAATTTATATGGAGCGGTACGTTTTATATATTAACATTCTACGTTCCCAGTACGGCGGTCGCTTATCCCCATTTGCGTCAATTTAATACAATAATGCCAAAAGAGACGAGTTTTACGATAATTTGAAACATTTGACATTTTAACGGTCCACAGCGACAGTCTACTGCAAATTGTATCGTTGAAATAACTTGGTTTTACTAAGGTTTTACCTTAGATTAAAACAAAAAAGGTAGATAGATGCGTTACCTGCTCATCACGCGTGATCTCAAAACCTATAACATTCGTCACAGGTTACGTTTAGTCGCTCACGTAGCATGGTCATGTTTGCACGCGATTCAACAACATAGCGGAATGCATTTTGAGTACGTCTCATTATCTCTGTTGTTGGTTATTAATATGCACGATTCTACAATTATAATTGTAGTTAATTGTGCAAGTGCGTGTTATCTAGCCCACTTTACTGTAACGCGATATGGGCGTACCGTATCTCCCTATTTGTTTTAATATAAGGTTTTACCAAAATTAAGTGCTGTTAGCGGTGCTTTAATGCGTAGGCGTCGTAACCACAAGTAGACATTGGCATCATGAGCGCCACCATAACATTAATCATTAAAGGGTTGCCATAGTTTTTGTTCAAATTTTTATTTTTATTTTGTATGTAACCGAAGTCATGCAGCACGTATCAATTGTAACTGCTCGACAAGGTTAAGCGGCGTCGTCGGAGGTTGGCTGGGTTACCGCTAGTGTCAACAGGTTAGATAACAATCGTTAAGCCTTGTCGGAGACCTTAGAACGGCTGAAAAATTTTCTACACTTCCACCAATCTATTGTATTGGAGCAGAGGAGGAATAAGTACGCTCCAGGTAATCGCAATTGTAGCTGTAGTGTAGACCTTTCGTACTATTTACTGTAGTATCGTCTATGACGCACACCGTCTTTGACACTAGTGACAGTGTAGTGATTGACATTGTTGGTGGTTGATAATAGCCATCGAAAACGAATAGGCCCGTTTTGACATATTTATACTAGTGATGTAAGTTAACAAATAATAACCATTGAAACCGATGTTTCCGACAAATCGATTAAAAATTAAGAGTTTATAATCGTTTAAATTACAACGTTAATTTATGTTAAGAATAATAGAGTTTACTAAGACAACCTTTACTAATAATAAAGTTGTGTATAGAAAAAAGATTTCTTAATTAAAAAATTTATTCGGAATGTCATTTTCGTAAGACTACCGGAAGACCGTACCGGAAGACTACTCAAAATCATCACTTGAACTATCGTCTCCAATATTTATAATTTATTTCCGAGTGCCGGTGAGCATATTTTTGACTTACAAAGCTTAAAATTAAATGTGGTGACATTTCGTTTTCTTTATGTCTGGTTTTTAAGGAAACGTGTAGTTTTTATATGATGACTTTATAATTATTTCATTTATTATTATTCTGGTTATATTTTCGTCTATCTATCTATCTGGTATACAAATCGTATTTGTAGTTTAGTTTTGATTTGTAGAATGTTCATCGATATTAGTTGATTCAGAATGGTGAAACCAGCCGTCAAGCCGTCAAGCTCTATCGGTCTAGCCGACCAAAAACCGACTGATACAGCATTGTAACAACGCCCTACTGTATTTCTCACTGCAGGATAAATAGTTTTTTGGTGAGATTTTAACTAAAACAAAATGTTTAATACGCTGTATAAGTTACACTAATTGCTCTTGATACAAAAAAGTTAAATATTATTTGTCTAAAAGTATTCGTCTTTTCGATTTCGTATTTAGTATGTCTTGACAAAGTCATGACAGTGAAGTGTCAAAATGGGCCTATTGATTTTTGACTACTAATTTAGTGTATTGCTAGTAATATAGTATTGTGTATTGCAGGTAGTGTATGTGAGAAGACGACTAAAATAGAAATGGAATTATAATTTCTCTTCTAGGTACATACGCTTGTGTTAAACCACAGTGTAAAAAACAAAAGCTGTGGTTAAAGTTTGGCGTTACATACATGGTGTAGAGTTCCAGTTTCGTATTCGAGCAAGCTGCCTCTCTTCACAGACTGTCCTACGTTAAGATCTAAAATGCGCACTGTCGCAGGAGACACAGCCATCACTGAACAGTTTCCGGTTTCGCCGTGGTTGCGCAATGTGTACACGCCTTCAGAGCCGAATAACAGTATATTACAAGCTGTGGACAAACAATATATATAGGCATGTTTAGTGTAAACTAACATTAAACCGCCACACCCATTTCTGCCGTGAAATAATTGTTGTTCAACAATTGTGTTTCGGTCGGAAAGGTGTGGATGCCGGC
>DWLO01000002.1:0-48386 GCA_018245335.1 Dalla quadristriga
GGTACTTACTAAATTCTTCTTCATTCAAAAGTCCTATTACTAATGAATACTAACCAACTAATATTCCTATGAACACCTATACTAACAGGACTAACTAGCCTATTGGAGGTTTGTCACAGGACCATGGGCGGCATGGATGGTGGGATAGCAAGCGCGTTTGCTACTTACTATCTATGGCTTATCGTTATCGACTACTCGCGTGCACAGTAGCATTGTGATTTGCCATTTAAGGTGATACATCGGTTTTGAGTGTGTTCTCAATTCCACTAATCTTCCTTCATTTATAGGATTATGAAACTAATTTTTGAACATATATTTCTTGATTATAAAATAAAGTCTAAGTATCACAAAAAAGAAAACACGATTGCTTGAAATTTTCTGGAGAAAATAATTTTATGAAGTAGACTCTAATTAGGTATTTTATATTTTCTGAACCACTGCTATATTTTCAAGAATTATTTCACACAATTATTTTTTAAACATAGTAAATAATCATTTTTGAAATGTACAAAATCATTTTCTTAATCCGTCAAATAGTTTTGTGAACAAAAATTACAATTATGTTTGGCGCATACGCCGATGATTTTCAAACGCGCGCTCTCTATAGTCATCTCACCAGTTACGTACCTACATGAAATAGTTGCATCACTGTCATTTTAAAGCTCCATATACCTCCGTGATTGGTTCGTATTCAGTCCGCTTCATTTTCAAGTATATATCCGCTTAACACCTTATACTAACAGGACTATCTAACTTTTTCGAGGTTTATCACAGGGCCTTGGGCGCCAGTAGATGGTGGGACAGCAAGCACGTTTGCTACTATCTATGATAACCCCTCCTTCGCTTATCGTTATCGACGACTCCGTGTACAGTAAGGTTATTGAGATTTTGCCATTTAAGCGAACTTGCGAACTATTGATAGCGTTTATGAAGGTCACATATTTGTATGGAAAAAGACTAGCGCGATTAGCGGATTCGAGATAGAAGTGAATATGACCTGTAGCGTCTTTAGACACTTTTTTTCTTAATGTGATAAGAATAGCAAACAAGCATGCAGAGACAGGTGTTCACACTTTTTGTTCGTACGAGGGATCAGAAATAGTAAGTCATCAATATAGCTCTCGAGTAGATGAAGCAGGTAACTGTGATGTGTGATGTGACTGATGTGAAAGACGCGACAATAAAATTGCCATGTCAACGCGGCTGGCGGCTAGTAATGGTTGGTTTGGCTTTTAGATAGAGATATATCTATAATAATATTTTTTTTTTTATATATTATTAATTTACTTATAAATAAATCTTTTTTTATGTGATTAGTAAACAGGTATGCAGTCCCACCACCAGTGGCATTGGGCATCTGTGACAAATCTCGCGCACTGTATAAAAAAAACATTATCAGTATCATTGTTATCGCCATTTTTCTCTATCAATAATTAGGTATACTTATATATGAAAATTATAATGTGTCTGAAATATCCGTGATTTTGTTGTCAACGACGATAGTTAATCACATTTTACTGAAATCTACCTACAGTTTTACAACCAATGAAAATGTTAGATAGTGCGAGCGAGATAGATGCGAAACGTGATAGTCCTCTATAAGCCTAGTCAGCATTAATCCGATCCGAGTCATCGCCGGGCGGTGTTGAATAAGATTATTGAATTCAACAACATGTGACTACTTTCCACGTGTATGTAAACCATGCCCATTGAGGTTTATAGCTCCCTTCTAACTAGGTACCTACTACCATTCACTAATTATGCGGCATTGCCATATCGTTGATTTGTAGTTATGAAAGCGAATTGGTCGGCGTATGACAGAGAAAACAAAAATAAACAGGGAGCAACGGGGCGTTCTGTGGCGTTAGTAATGCTCTGCTCAACTTTCATATTGTGTTTCGCTGTCAAGTGTACTCTATACCAGAGACAAGATAATAATCTATAGTCCATTGTTTACAAGTTTCAATTCTAGCCATATAGTGGAACTTACGGTTCGCCATTCGTGTCGTTGGTATCACAACGTTACCTACATTATCGCGTCTATCATACCAACCTACTTTGTTACAAGAATCTATTTCCTTTGCAAACAATATTTATGTTATGTGATCTAGATTGTCCTGTTGTTAACCTTCGTAGGTATGTATAAATAAGGTAGGGTTGCCAGATGTCCGGGTATAACCGATTTACATGTCATTTCACCATCTTGTCCATTCTAATTCCTCAATGTCCGGCCTTTTTGGCTATTGTAAGGCGTTCTCACAATCCAAGATGATTACAAGGGCTAGCAGTCGAGAATATCTGACTGTGATTAATGCTGTGATTGATATCCGGCTATTCTCTTTTTTTCATCTGGCAGCACGCCATGATTAATTAACCACTCCAAAGTCTAACCTAAAAATGTTCAGTAATGGTCCATTGTATAGCTTAGATATAGATAGGTACATAGATAGATAGAAGCATAGATACTAATACATACACAATAAATTAATTTTATAAAAGGATAGTTAATGTGTTAATTAGTAAGTATATAATATAGGTACCTGTCTTTTATGTATATACCTATCTGTATTTATGTATTTATCAATACACATAACCGGAAAATCTATAGACGAGTAATTGAAAGTGGGATTTTCACGTCCATATAGCTTCATATAATATGTGTGAATCGTGGGGCCAAAACCCGCGCTATTTTATTTTAAGAAATTCTTCCATGATTTTTCAGTGTTCGTATTGTTTAAGAGTCAACTACTGATTATTACGTTGTAGGTATCCCAGTTTTCACATATGACATACTTTGTTAAATGCCACTCAAATAAGAGAGGAACCTATGATAACGTGATCGTAGGCATTAATTTCTTTAGCGAAGGATTAAAGATTGCCTCCAAGGGTATTTATATAATAGCAAGGTTACCTAGAGACTCGCAATATAAAGGTTTAGCTAGATGTTGCGTCCCTAATCGCCCTCGTATTCAATAACTATATTCTATACCCTTTGTAATTTAGTCTAGTTTTATACATGTACAACATACCTCCAGGTATTTTATAAGAAATGTATTATTGATCATATTTTAGACGTTACCGCAGAATTCTTTTGTATTTAATGTTGAACTTGAGACTCTTTTAAATGTTTCCCTTCTCTAGCGATTTTATTTTATGTTTTATCCTTTGTAAACGCCGTCTCTCCTAAGGTCCCCTTCTTTGGACTACCCACTAAATTTGTCTAGAAGAATACGTGTTCTGGTACTAGTACCCGAATAGGGTTGCTCGAATCAGGCCTCGATCTTATCGCTCGAGCGTCCTGCGTCTTGTGAACTTGAAGAAGACGCGTCGCGCGAATCGTGGCCAACGCCTTAGCATGAAAGGCCAATCTACTATCGAAAATTGTAACTGACTGTGACATAACAAATGTGTGTGAAATGAAATAGATTTTCTGCAATATTGGTGCGATGTATCTCTTTTCGTTATAAAGTAAAAAAGGGAACAGTAAAATCATTAAAGTACAATCCGGTTTCTTATAGGATTCTATAAGCTTACATAGGATTTTATTTATTTTCCAGCGGACGGCATGACGTACTCCTTCGGTGTGTTCTACGCCGAGTTCCTGAACTACTTTGAAGAGGGAAGCAGCAAAACCGCCTGGATCCTCTCAATCCTCGTGGGAATGACTCTTAGCTCAGGTAATAACGGATTCGTAATAAATGTTACTATACGCTTTTATGTTGTCATAGCAACAACCTGCAATACCCACTGACTGTTGTAAATTGGCCACTGCAGACTATCGGTAACTAGTCTTGAAAGAAGACGAAGGTCATATTCGATACCGGTCACCAATGCGTTTGTTACTCCTGAAAACTTCTGAGTGCTGTTAAGCTCTCTGACTGATACGCCATCATTGTTTCACGGCAGAAAGGTATTAAGTTGTGGGTCTTCCCTGCTCAAACCGCATTCACAAGTTTAACTGCCTGCAGAACTTACGAGTATATTGAATTACACCAACGACTTTATAATAATGATAAATGAAAACTCAACGCGGCCCAAAATCTTTTCACGACTCTTCTGCCAACAAAATAAACATAAAGATACTATAACATCAAATTGTCCGTATAATTTAAGATAACACGTGTCATTAATGAGTCATCAATGTCTTAGCACTATGCCAAAGAAAAAATTCCTTGCATATATAATTATGCACACATCCAGTCTCTTCCATTTCACACTAATCATCAACAGCGCGCAATACATCTAGACCCAGCAGCGACCGGAAAAAACATAGACGAGTAATTGCCGCTTAAAAATGACCCCACGAAAAGTCAACCGATAGGGGTGAAGCCTAAAAAGTCAATCACACGCGTGCTCAGTTAATGGCCACACATTGCTGTTGCGGCGTTATGACGATGTTCATTGCGGAATATTGAACGAAAACAATATTAAATCGTTCAATATTCCGCAATGAACATCGTCTTGTCGTGAAGACGGTCTGTCGGAATTTGAGGGGACAATTAAATCCTAAGCGACCTATACGCATATGGTAAATCGTCCCTAATTCGTCTGTCCTACGGTCGACTTTCGAATATAAATATTTATTGTAGTTTTAATTGTTATAAGTAGTAGAATCGACTTTCAAATCAGCTATGGTGTTTGATAGTGTGAACTTTATGTTCATATTCCGTCATAGATGTGTGAATCGTGGAGCCAAAATACGAGCTTGTTTGAAGAAATGCTTCCATATTTTATTACGTTCGCTGAGACTCAGCTAATCATTTACGAGTACATAATAAAGTAAAAAGTCAGATTAACATTTTCATAGTTTTTATTTCGACTCTATGGACCGATACAATCAAAAGATACGCGAATATTAAGTTTTCATTGCGCGGCGAGACGTCGAAATTACGGTAGTGTCTGGCGTCTGTTTCTATCTTGGTTGGTCCCCAAAAACGTTTTACGGTATTAATTTACAACCTCGTATAAATACCGACTTTGCCCTCCCCGCTAAAATCAAGCAAATTTAATAGCCAAATTGCATGCTGACGAAATTGTGTCATTTCCGGAAGCTTTGTCGTGTTACAGAATCAGGCAATTTGTATTTAGCTCCGAAAAATTTGGTTCTTAGTACTTATACAAAAGACGACCCAGTCCTCAGGAGAAGCAACGATTTGTGGCTTCTACGAAATGGCCTACCTACAATAGCAACTGGAATGACTTATCTACTCTAATCTAACCCGTTCTTATAGCCCTGTTTACTTTTGGTTGTTTGATGTCTCACTGCCAGCCCGTTTGCCATCTTCACCACATAAAATAAGTAACTAAAAATGGTTCCAGGCCCAATATCAAGCTCGTTCGTGAACCGTTGGGGTTGCCAGGCGGTGACTGTGGCGGGGGCGCTGGTGTCGGCGACCTGCGTCGTGCTGTCTTCGTTTGCGGGAAACGTGACCACGCTCATCTTCACCATCGGCGTAGGCACCGGCCTCGGATTCGGCCTCATCTACCTCCCGGCCATCGTCAGCGTCACGGTCTGGTTCGAACGCTATAGGAGTCTTGCTACCGGTACGTTTCAGAATCAGAAGTACTTACTTCATACTCCCAATAGTCCTAATGTGCTTCAAATCAAATCAATATGTGAAAATTCGTATTCTATCTACAGGTATAGCAGTATGCGGATCAGGGCTTGGAACATTCATTTTCGCACCACTCACTTCGAAGCTTATAAACGCGTATGGATGGCGCGGAGCTATGGCTATAATTGGAGCAGTCGTTCTCAATTGCATTCCCTTGGGACTTATGTTCCGACCAGTACCTGAACCAGCGAGAACGCCAGTAACCGAACCCATGTTGCCCAAGTCCAAAAACTCTCCGTTGAAAAGGTCTCAAAGTACAGAGCTTTTAGCCAAGGCGAATGGAAAAATCAATGACGGCTCTGATGTAGCGAGGTTGACACTCTCCCAGCCAGCGTTGAACAAACCTCAGGACCAAAAGTTACACCCACACTCGCGCCATGGGAGCGGAATAATGCAGCGGCCCGATGTGCTGTACCAAGGAAGCATGACCAGTCTAGCGAGGTTAAGGGCATCCTCGCCCGAGCGAACCCTGAGTATAACAGCGAAAGAAGAACGCGTTCAAAAATGTGGATGGTTACCGTGCTCGGAAGAGTCGAAAGCTGCTTTATCAGAAATGCTTGACCTTTCACTTCTAGTTGATCCTATTTTTATCCTATTTTCAGTATCCAATTTTCTGACTAGCATAGGATTTTATATTCCATATCTTTACACGGTGCCTTTAAGCGAAAGTTTGGGCATAGAAAATCCACCCTATTTAATATCTATAATTGGTGCTGCTAACTTGGTCGGAAGAATTATCCTTGGATATATAAGCGACAAGCCGTGGGTCAACCGACTATTAGCATACAACCTCTGCCTCACCATTGCCGGGATAAGTGAGTAGATACTTAATTAATGGTTGCAAGTAACGTAAATGTAGCTAATTAGACATGCAAAAATGTTGCATATAAATTACCCATGCTATAGATGCAGTCAATTATTATACAACATAAGCTTGACCATACATCACCTAACACCTTGACACGACAATAGCAGGATCATAAAGTATTAGATTACTGAGTTTGTATTTGAAAAATATTTTTATAGCAGATCCAGGATTTAATTCACTGTCAATTTACAAGAATCAAGATTCAAAATCATTAATTCCATCATACGAGTAAGGTCACTTGATGAAAGTCGTCATAATAATACACATAAAGTAAACCAACATTTGTGTATTTTCTGGTTAGCTCAGGTACAGAATGCAACATGCATTAAGCTTGCTTTTCTCCGTTATGTTAAAATATGTGGTTCAATTAGTTAAAAACGTATTTTTCCTTATGGAACCACACATTTTATTTATTTAAAATAAAATTAAAGATATAACCTAGGTCCAAGATTAATTCAATCAACTTTTCAAATTTACGTTATTTCAGGCACAGCGCTCGCTAACAGTTGCTGGGAGTTCTGGGGCCTGGCGGTGTATGCGACGGTGTTCGGCTTCACCATTGGCGCTTACGTCGGCCTGACTTCCGTGGTGCTCGTTGATCTGCTGGGCATAGAGAAACTTACGAATGCATTCGGTCTTCTATTGCTGTTCCAAGGCATTGCGTCCCTTCTCGGCCCTCCTTTTGCAGGTAATTATTTCTAACGTTCCCCAACCGAACGATAATAACAGAAGCCGATGGAGACGTATTGCGAGTAGGTACTGCAATTTACGAGCACAGCAATGGCCACTTAAGGCCACGACCGCTCTGTCAACAGTGAACGACTGACGACGATTTTCTAACGTTGTTCATTGACCAATATCAGAATACATCATAATTTAAAAGTTGTCTGGCAGAGAGAGAGCTAGCTATTCACCGCCTTTTCTTCAATATTGTGGCGTGTATCAATATTAGTGGTATAACTATTCTTGCTTGGTGGACAATAAAGTATATTTGTTTTGTATATTATGAATATAATCAGGTTTATTTCGCTTGTTAACTGCTTTCTTTAAAATGATACATTATGCACTTTTAGTATTTTTTCAACACTAAACTTACGTACTAATTTTTAACTAATACGATATTTGTAGGTACTAGTAGGTTACTAGTATGCTAGTAGGTTAGTACGCATTCGTTGGTACAGATTTTCAGTACTTATTGACTGTAATTAAAGCTCCATTTATCCAAAGCAAAATACTCTATCATATAAACAAGAAAACTCCATAAATATCAGTGTTTTCCTTTTTCACTTCCAGGGTTGCTCCACGATAAACTTCACTCGCACGCGCCCGGGTTTTACGTGGCGGGAGGCACGATAGCGCTCAGCGGGTTGATCCTGTTCCTAATACCGGTGGTAGAAAGACGGAACCGCCGGAGGAGATGGGAAGAGGAGACGGCCTTGGAGCAGATTTAGCAGGACGCGTCTCGGGGGACCGGCTTCGGGTATCCAATCATCGTGCTGAATAGTCCCTCGACACCGTCTGCCTCGGGCTCCGTACACAGCTCGTATAGCAACAGGGTATATACTAATACTATGGTAGAAAATAATACTTATAACGATGCAGATATCTACGAATATGTAAATAATGATGATAGCATAGACCTGTACGATAAACTTTTTGATAGTAACGGTCAAGCTCATTCCAAAGACAGTTTGAATAATGTGTGCTATGAATTCATAGGTAGTGCTCGAAGACGCGACATGTAAATGATAACTTTACATCCTTGTATAAGATTTGTTATGTAAGTTCTATTAACGCACCAATAAAATAATTGTAAATATAAGATACTATTATGTTAAGTAAATAAAGAATTGCATGAAGTGATAAGATTAATAAAAATGAGTCATTATAAAAGCAGCGTTACCTGTTACCAATATCAATGTGTATTGTTTTTGAGCTCAAGAGATACACAGTGTGATACATATCAAAGAATATAGTTACATTAGTATTGCCATATATTGGCCATAATAAATACTCCCATTAAATCAAACGATACGTTCGATTTGCAGTTAAAAAGATGTCCTACCAGCTCGTCATCGCATAAGTTCGTCACAGAAATGTAACTATACTAATTTTATAAGCCTATTATTATAGAACTTATTCAAGTATTTAAAGAGTCAAATGCCTATCTACGCACCTGAAAATAATAAATAATACATATACGTATAGATAGGTATATAAAATAATGTAAAAAAATATTTTATCTTTTTCTTTCTTTATGTAAAAAGTAACTGTAAATAAATGTATAAAGTAAATAACTGTATAAATGAATAAATCTTGCATTCAATACTGTCTCTGAAGCGATTTGTGGGTGGATTTATAACTACATGACAGAAAGGTACTATTGTAGCAATGGTTTTAGTTAGTTAAATGGCCTTATCGTGGACCAATTGAAAATAGAGGTTTAAATACTTTTCCGAAAACGAAATGACTTTATTTGATATTCGGAACAGCCGGTCAAACGTACCTTAACGTATCTACTTCCCTAGATATATTATTATTGTTATACCATTACCTTTTATTTTATGATGCTTGTTCTTCCATTTTATATACAAATCGTGTCTAATATTAGTGTACCTATATGTGAAACTAATATAAATATAAATGATAGCATATAATAATATTAGACTGAGTAGTCGTGGGAACTAAAATAAAAAAGTAGTTTTATACACCAAAGCAATGCTGATATTCTTCGTACAAATTTTTCATCCCTCTAATGTAATATTGTTGTAACTACTTTTATCTACTGCAATTTTAAAAACATTATTACGAATACTGCAATGACTGTCATAATATAATAACTATTGCAAACAAATATTTGTCTCATTTTATATGTCTCACATACCTCTTACTCTTACTAATATTATAAATACGAAAATATGTTCGTTGTTTGATATGCCTTCACAATTAAACCATACCACCGATCTTCATAGAATTTGGTAGAGAGATAGTATGGGTCACGATCACATTCTTATGTTAAAGTTACATGAAACAGACTGCAGCAATTACTGCTATGCACTATATATTTAGGTCTGCCAATCCGCACTTGGCCAGCGTGGTGAACTATGGCATAACCCTTGTTACCTTGAGAAGAGACCCGTGTTCAGTAGGTAGTGGGCTGTTGGTGGGTTGTGATGATGATGATGATGATTATATTTTACGTCCATATAATATTTTTTAACATTATTATTATATGTTACGGCAAAATAATAATAATAATATTCACCGTTATAGCGTGCAGAGGAAAACTAACAGCAATAAGAAATTTAATTTCTTTATTACAAGCTTATGGCATTATACGAACGACCTCAACGACCTATTTTATAACTTATAACTACACATCTACTCTAATTTCTTTTCTTCCCCGTCGACCTCAATGTCTTCAGAGTTCATGTGAATCATTTTATGGCGGATGGAGTCGTCTATCAGAAACACAGACACCGCTGTCACCGCCGGCGACACCTGCGAACAAACATACTTATCCTTACTTCCTTACTAATATTATAAATGTGGAAATGTGCTTGTGGGTTAGTCCTTCTTTCACGCTGCAAGAGAGCTACGGATCAACATGTTTTTTTGCATTGATGATAGCCAATGGGCCGGAGAGAGACTGGTTCAGGGCTCCAGCCTCCTCACTCGTGAGACTCCTCCAGTGCCCTGTAGTGGGCCATGGTTATGTAATACTACTTTAAAATACAGTGTGATCTTACCCAATGGAGCCACATGGCCCACTGGACGTACGCTGAGGACTCCACCTGCACGTCGTGATAGAGGGAGAACAGGAGGACGACCCAGCCGCGCAATACGGCTATAGGACTCCAGCACGCCAGGTTCATGAAAGTCATTGCGATTACGCTCTGAAATACATAGTTAAGGTTCTAGAAATATTTAAAAACCGAGGCCACACTTATCACAAGAATGAGCGCTCTAATGCATTTCACTTATGAACAAACTCGCTATTTAGCTCCTTAACTACAATCTTAAAGATCGACATACACACTGATAGATAGAAAGAGGTATTGGACTTTTAATCGTCATTTTGGAATTCTTCATGTAAACGGCTGTTCCACCACGATTCTAGAAGTTTATAATAATTATTTAAAAATGGCGATGGACTCACCTGAGTAAATCGTAAATGCTTTATGGTCTTAATTGAACTCGTGAAATTATCTTCCAAGTTTCTGGACCACATAAGCATCATTATCCTAAAAATGAGCAGCCAATTTAGTTGGAAAAATACTTATGCAATCGTAACTGAGGACAGAACGATCAATCGTAATAGTCATAAAAAAATACGTACATTATTAACGCGGGTTTTATACTGCGAAGCAGAAATACGGCCATAGTAAAGTATCTCTGCCAAGTGTCAGGCAACACCATGTCAAAGGTGCAGGTCGTACATGAGAAGTCCGGCCCGTATCGGCCTAGTCCAAATACCGGCGGCAGGGAGTACAGAGTAGCCAGGAGCATGCTCAGGAACTGGAACATCACATAATGTCTCTTCGGCATTTGCCATCCTGAAATCGAAAACAAAGGCGGTGTGTTTATGAACTTACATTATTTACTTTCATTACTAACTCATCCGTAGCAGACAAAGGTTATGTCGGCTATTTAGCAACCTGAAGTGGCAATGGGCAGGCCATGTCGTTCGAAGGGGAACCGATGGGGAAGAACGGTCCTCTAATGGAGACCACGATTGGGGAAAAGGAGTACTAGTCGGCCCTCCAATCAGGTGGACTGTCAACGCGAAGAAGACAGCGGGAAACCGCTGGATTCAGAGCGCACATGTCCGGTTGGAGTGGCGCCAATTAGTTGAGAACTTTGTCCCAGTAGTGGACCTCCAAAGGCGCGGAAGTTAATGACAACATTTCATGAGCATTTTCGTGGTTGAGAGGGACGTTAAGTAGTAATTTTCGCTTACGTTATCTAATAAACATACATCTAATAACATAAATAAAAATAAGTAGTTAAACCTTGTCGGACCGGACAGCCCATAAACTTCCGACACTGAGGGTTGGCCACTAACTACTCCACCAATTTGCACTGCATCAGCGTCGTGGAGTATGCTCAGGCCTTCTCGGTTGTGAGGAGATCCGCGTGCTTGACAATGGGCCATTTATAGGTTGCAACGATAACATCCGCTTGGCAACTTACCGTTAGTAATATATTTGGCAACAACATATCTTTCAATGCACACATGTGTAAGAGCCTCGACCTCATAAACTGCCAGGAATGTTTCCCAGAATGCAAAAAAATCACAAGAGAAGGTCTGCATATCACGCCAACTAAAATGTTACAAACATCATTAAACACGAAGCCGCACAGTTGCAACTACACATACACAAAATGACAATTGCTTCTGCAACTTCTTTATAAGTATTTAAACCTGAATGCCAGCTCTATAAATAATTCTAATACAAAAAAGCTGTACATTCGTATTACTATTTTATTTACTTACCTTTCATTATAATTGGAGAACAAAATATAGGAAAACATGGGCATCAGTCTTCGTATACAAGCCACAGCTGTGAAGCAAGCTAGGTTCCGGTAACTGAGATTGAATCTCAAATTTGTGAGAAATAAAGTTAGAGTCAGCCATCCGCTCAAAATCACCGATATGGTTCCTGAAAATATGTCAAACGAGAGATAGGTACAAAATAATTATTTGAAGTTTCCTTTACAAGCAACCTCGAATACGATTGTAGGAATAAAACTATTAGAACAATTTAGTCCAGATAATATTGTTTATCAGACAGATAATAAAGTTAGTCAGAGATGATTTATTTCTCCGCCGAATAGAGAGAGCCGCCTTTTATTTAAAATCCAGCATCTAGACCTTTCCGGTCACAAGCCTACATTAATTTAAAACCAATGCATCAGGCCAGTCGGTATCTATGACACAGTAAAAGGTAAATTATTATGTCTGAATGCCTTCCCTTCCTAGGCTGTAAACGGAAAAATTTATTGCTACCGAACCGTACTTAAATATCAATTCCATGTACAGGTTCGCTAATAGCCTACATCACAACCATTACTTAAATAATAAACTGCACACAGTAGACGTAGTAAAATATTTTTCGAACATTCTAAAAACATTAGATTAATTCACACTTACCAGTAATCACGAACCCTCTTTGCAACGTGTTCCTAGCTTGGTCGTCAAACAAGTCGCTCCAGACACAGTCTTGGCCGGCCATCTCGATCTACCTATGCACTTTCCAAAGAAATATTAGACAACGAGAAAAATTATGCTAAAAATAAGCGGTCTCTTAGCGCGCCCGAAGGCTTATGAGAAATATTGTCCAGACCTGTTTGTCTTAATCCTTGCTAAAAACCTGAGCTCGAGTTGCAGGTCGTATTGAGCCATTGTTCCAACACGGTCACACCAGTTCTGTCAAGCTCTGCTTCCCATACATTGTCTCTGAATTAAAACCGCATCCACCACACAAAGGTTCTTATTGAAAGGAGCTAGCGCTTAGATATATTATGCAAAAGAGATATACCAGCATCTGCCGGAAAATAAGCACGATACATTATATTAAAAACGACATTCGATGACTGTTATTCGTCTCATCGGCTATAATTGAATCGTCTAGCGAATGTTTACATTACCTGCAGCAGCTGCAGACTATTGTAGAACGATGTCGCAAGAGTCATCTTAACACTATCATGGCAAACACCTAAATCCATCAACGCATTCCCAATAAATTTTAGAGTCAGGGAATCCGCCGGCTATAAAACATTTTCCAAAATCCCAATGCCAATAGACACTACGCCAACCCCAAATGGAGCAAGAGAAATGACGATAATTGACGTAGATGCCAAAGTTTAGGTGTATAGTTATAAATAAAAGAAACTTACGGATGAGTAGAGTGCCCCACACAGCTGTTTGATAGGCAGCGCGACGTGTGATTGCGTGGCCGGCACCCCAGGAAATGTGCACTAGGTAGCATCAACAAAGTTACTAATCTAATTTACTAGCTGTAAACTGTTCTGTATCCAACCTGCGACGTAGTTTGAAGAACTGTCGTATTGAAACTATAGTCGTGTAACCAACTATCAATCAAAGTCAGATCTAGTTGGACTTATGTTCGAATTTGCCATGTGCGTTACGGTTTCCATGCTCCATTTTAGTCACGCGGTTTTCAAAATTCTTTCCAAAAAGGTAATAAAACATTAAAATAATTTACATAAAGTAGAAAGTTTAATGTAACATAAGCGTAAGTACATTTCATAAAATTTCACACATTTCTTCACAAATAACTTTACTTAACAAAAAAATAGTCTTTACATGCAAGGGCTGGATGGCGTGCGTTTGACGCATTCTACACTTTTCAACAATGGCGTGATTCTTCGTAAGTCAGTCTTTTTGGAGTCTTTAGTCCAATGAGCTGGTGTATCGTTTGGCCCGTTCCGGATGAAGCAGAGCGTAATGTTTCCTCATACGTCCTATTAGCGCAGCACGGAGTCTGTCGTCCCCCGCCAGATAACAGAGTACTGGTACACAGGTGGCTGCCTGGAAATGAAGATAATTTAAGAAAAAGGAAGATTAGCACGACACTTATCACGAAAGTATCGCATGTTTCCATAACACAAGCACACAAACTTGTATCCCTTATTTTACATCCTTCAGCAACAGCCTATAATAGCCCACTGCACTGCTGAACTAACAGAATCTCCTTAAAATAGGAAAACTTGCCCACGTTGAGCAGGAGGGTTAATGATCGCGGCAGATGGTAGCTGCTATACAGAGGACGCAGCTGCGTTCTCCGTTATATTTCTTGAGTCGCCCCTTACTATACCCACGGGAGAGTAGCGGTGGTGACAGTTGTATTGTGTTTTGCCGTCACTTTACGGCAAACCCCCTTAGCGGAATTTTCCCTCTTAGGGGATGATATTCTCATCAACTTCGGCATTTATAATATTAGTAGGATGGATTGGTTAAGTACTTCAGCAGCAATAGGTGCGAGCAGAGTGAGGGCGGGCGGCACGTGCGGCCGGTAGCCGTACACCAGCAGCGGCAGCCACTGCCACCCGGCAACCACGGCCGACGGGATCCACAACGCCAGGGTCGTCACGCACAAAGCGTGGACACTCTGTTGTACAAAGTATTAGACTGAGATAACAAATGGCTTTATATATAATGTAATTAAAATGAAAACATACAAAATAAATTTTTTGTTCACTATATCGAAACTTTAATATCATTATGAATCCAAAACGGTATCAATATGACTCCCCTAAGACGTTAAGAAGCCCACGTCACACACACCTATGAGAGCATTAAATGGAAGCTCACCTTTCACTTTTAAACAAGCGATTGATTCCTTAAAAATACATCTTCGTTGCTACATAAAATTCATCATCATCACTCGGTCTGCAGTACGTAAGTATGTAAGTTTATTATTACCTTTGTTAGTCGCTTGTCATCTTTTTGCTCCTCACTTCTATAGTAAATTTTCTCCAACCGAACTGCTTTGCCCATGAAGTAGAATCTGTAATTTATAAAATCGATAAATAATAACTCAAAAGTATGTTAGGCGTCGGTATCAGATTGTATATTTGTAGATGACTTTTATGTAAGTAGAGGTTTGTTAAAGATACCGACCCAAACAGGACTACATTAATGCATCGAAACTTCATGTGCTATCCTCCAAGTTGACTACCTACAACCTCGATACCCAACAGAGCTTCCCAATCTTGTTAATGATATACTATTAAAAAAAACAAATATATCTATTGAAATTGAAATTCAAAACAATCCAATGAAAACAGGACCCTTACATGCCAATGATAGGGAGCATTCCACAACCGATGACATAAGGCACGCTAAAGCCCAGCTGCTTCGCTCCCGAGTGCAGGGAAGGCCAGAGCAAGGTACAGGTGGTCCCGGAGGAGTCGCAGGAGTAGACACCGTAGCCGAAGAGCGGCGGGATCGCGAAGATAGCCGCGAACGTCCAGCAAACGGCGATCAGGCTCCAGTAGTATCTAAAGTAAAGAGTTCTTTCTGAAATACAATGAGCACTTCTATAGATAATGACACTTTTACATAATTCGCTACAACAGTTCAGTACCCCAGTTAAGTTATTATTTCACAAAAACTGAGGCACTAACTGAATCGTCAAGTTAACATTTAATGGATATTATTATAGTGTAGCCTAATTAGAATTATCCAAAAAAGAAAGATAAGTTACCTGCTTATCGCGCGTGATCTTTTCAACAGATGTCTAACGTTTCGTTTAGTCGCTCACGAAGCAGGGTCTTGTTTGCAAGCGATACGACAACATAGCGAAATTTATATTGCGTAGAGCTCACTATCTCCGTTGTTGGTTATTAAATGTACACGATGCATAAATTGCAATAAAATGGATGCGTGCCAATCTGTACTTGCATCTAGCTCATTTTCTGTAATGCGAGTCCCGTAGGTACCTGCCACTTTGTTTTAACCTAAGGTAGCCTATCAATTTTATGGCAAATAATAGTTTTGAATTTAATAGCTATAATTGTTTAAAACATAAGTTAGGTACGTCCTTGTTCCTTCCTAATTCTTCTAAACATATTAATCCTCCACATTTAAATTCAAGATTTGGCAGAAGTCAATTGATTTTACTCCAAATTTTGGAGCTAACATCGCGGCCTTGTCAACAGATTTTAAATGATACAAATATACTCACCTCGCCTATAATATTTGGCTACTAAATATCTCTCCAGAACCATGGTAAACAGTGCTGACATTTGAAAGACACCAAAAAATTGATTCAAAAATGCATAAAGTTGACAAGATGCGCCGCCAAAGAGCCATCTGCAATAAAATAAAAACAAATGAATGCCTGTCATCATACTGTTTGTCTGATAAAAAAAAGAATGTGTAATAAATAAAATAAAATTCAGTGCAATTTAGGTTAAAATTAAAGAATAACGAATGTTAGTAAATTAAATTTAATCCAAAACCGAAGATATATTTTTACTTTTATCTACAAAATATCATAAAATACAAAAGCCAAATATACCTTTTCGCTATTGCCGACGGTCCTGAGAAGGGAAATCCAAGTATATTCCGACCAAGTGAAGCTGAACATAGATTAAGTACCAATACGTGACTCTTAAAAAACAGAAGGTGGCTGTGGATGAACGTAGCGAACAGCCAACCATTGAGCAGCACCCCGAAAATACCTGGTACCAAACACGACCAAACGCTAATTGATTCTGACATGTTTATAAGCGGAGCTGAGTTAAACTAGCAGCAATTTGTATATCACCTGGCACAGCTAAAACTACATCAGACAAATTCTTGTAAAACTAACATTCAAAAGAATTCTCTTTCGTATTGGTAAAACATGCTAGTTGGTAATTTTAACATAATTTTGAAATTGCATACCATATATTCATAATACTCTTAGAAAATTATAGGCAAAATAATAATGACTGAAGACTTATTTTACAACTTACCGAATACAATGAGACAGGCGCCCAGTAAGGTTTTGTAGGAACTGTCGAAATAATACCAAGGGCACTCATCTTCGTTGTAATCGAACAGTGCTTGCATTATTCGAAGGCGCGCACTTCCTTCCTCGTGGCAACAATACCACGGCGGGCACCAAACGAAACGGTAACCGGGAACTTCAGATGTTATTAAGATTATTTTTTCACGTAACACAGAACGTCCACGTAGGACAAGTATCACAGAGACTGGTCAGGTTGTCGAACCAACGCTTGCCTGACAAAGGACGAAGATCATGTTACGTACTCTGACGCCACTTTGTGCGCGGGTCCATAGCGTGAACGCATGCTGCGTCGTGCTACGTTGAGCAAATAATCCCCTGTCAACGTAAACTACGCGGAGCACCATTTTACTGGAGGGTAAGACTTAAAGTTATCTCTGTCAAGAATACCGACTGGATGTCGTCAATATCCATGGCAGTGAATACATAGCAGAAAATACCATAAAAGCTTTCACGTTACAGATCTTTCCTACTTTAACTTAAAAGTTGGTAATCTATTTTCATAACAGACGACTAGAGCTATTGCATTGCGCTATTTAATTTTGTTAACTTCTTTATTTTGAATGGCTCCTTGGCGCTTTAGCAGCGGTCACACTACGCGTCACTACACGCTATCTGTGAGTACCAAGTTCGGTTCCCTCATCACTTTTTTGGTAGTTAAATGTTTGCGCTCACGTTATCACCGTCTGTCTTTTCTGTATATGCCACCCGTAACACAGAGAGTGCCAATGGGGAATGTCACTGTGAAAGTGTTATTACTATTATTTATGGGAATGTTACTTTTATTTTACATTTAATATCAGTTCAGATTTAGATTTATGAATATTCATGATTCATACAAACGCAACTCGTTGTCTCCGATAATTTTCTAAACTGTTTACTTTCTTGAATTCTTGTATTTTTTCATCCTTTATTAATTTATTTTACGGTCATTCAATCTCAGCTTTTTGAGAAAACCAATGTCAGACTAACCGTATTTATTCCTAGCCGTCTATATTTAGATCGTCACGCAATATTGTAACAATGGTTTCGGTGGTAGATAGCACAACATGGAAGTAGCACGACCAATTTGAAATTGTGACGTGCGATGCCAAGTATGGACAAAGGCACCGGACAAAGTATTGCTCGTGCAAGACGTAAGTATATCAAATGCTTGGTTGATAGATATCTTGATTGTTACAAAGAACTCAGTTACACGCCTACATTATACATGAGAATTAATAATTGTCCGACATCAGTATTTTTTCATAAATATATTTATTTGTTTGGTACCTATATTTAACTAACATCAGTATACATACATAACGTCGTATTACAATTTGTCCGTATTCGTATGATTATCGTGTCATTGACCTGTATTTACTTTTGGAACTGTTTTGGAATTTTATCGCTGCGCAAAATGACTGCCTGCCATCCATTAGGTACATTAAACAATTTATTTTAAGATTTTATGAAAAAATTAAATAATCATTTTAAGATTCATTTATCTTTAAGTACTCAGTGGCACGTGACATATTATTAATTCGGTGTCATGACATCAATCCAACGCGTGTCAAAAGCGACGCGTGTTTACGATTAACGTTTCTTCCGATAGATTCCATTGCACGTATTTTTATCGTCCGACCTAAGATTTGGGCAGCTACTTATACCTACATTAGTTTTACGTACCTATCCGCAATTTAAAAATAACTATCACCTAACTTATGTAACATAGAGTCGATTTTTCCCAGATGTCACCGCTTCGTCTTTCACACTGTTAGTACATCGGACTCAGGTAACCGCTGAACCGGCGCGGTGCGATACGTAAAAACGCCGATTAGAGAGTTATGTACGCAAATTCTCTGATAATCTGTACAATACTGGCTTGGCAACGCTCATGTGAAACACGTCAGGTAGCACCACGCTCACCTCACACAGCCGGCGCACGTCAATCGGGTTCAGTTAATGACGGAGAAGACCGCGTGTGTTTTGGCGATGTTATAGTCTGATCACTGCCTAGTTCGTGTTATCAAACTCGCTGATGTGTATATTCACAGTGAGTGCGCAGCGCAGTGCCGGCGGCGGTCGACTTGTAGCAGGATGTTGCCGATGGAGCAATTGTCACAAATTGTAAACCAACACCTTGGACTCTGCGACCACACGGGGGACATTCAATATTCGAATAAGTGGGTCATCGCGGAGTCTCCGCTGGGGGGGCGCGGCCTCGTCGCGGCGGAGGATATCAAGGCCGGTGAAGTGCTCTTCGTAGACCGTCCGCTCATTCAAGGACCGCGCTCCGGAACTGTCTTACAACGAGGATGTACTGTTTGCGGCAAAATTGACTATATCACGTTGTTTAAATGCAACAAGTGTGGATTATTACTCTGTTCGGAAGCATGTGAAAACGATACGTTGCATTACGACGATTGCGGTATTATTGGTAGTTGGAAAAATAAAGTAGCTATCGAAGATGTCGATGAAGTACTGCTCTCGCGGACGTTGGTGCCAATAAGAGCTCTATTGTTGAGCGAAGACCAGAAGCAGTTTATGAAATCCCTGCAAGCGCACGTTTCGCCACAACATGGCATGGAAATAAAAGATTTAAAGGATTATTTTGACTATTCAAAAGAAGATGAAGAACTGATGACCCTGGCCTGCTGTGTCTTAGATGCAAACGCATTTCAAATAGCTACGCCATATGGGCAAAAAGAAATGAGTATGCGCGGCTTATACCCTGTCTCAGCTCTTATGAATCATAACTGTGTACCAAATACCAGGTATAGCTTTAACAGTGATAACCAGATGACAGTGAAAGCGGTCAAACCTATACGTGCAGGGCAAGAGATATTTACGTATTACTCAGGCCTACTGTGGGGCACGCCCGCACGCCGACTTCACCTCAATAAAACTAAACATTTCTGGTGTATGTGTGAACGATGCGCTGACCCGACTGAGCGTGGCACGCTGTTGGCAGCTCTCAAATGCTTCGACATGCACTGTCCTGGCTCCCTTCTCCCTATTGAGCCTCTAAAGATATCGACTGCCTGGCGGTGCTTGGACTGCGGCCTAAGGGTCCCTTATAACAATATCTGCGCCATACAAGGTGCATTGGGTAGTCTCATAGGAACACTGGATTTTGAAAATATTGACGAACTAGAAAAGTTCTTTTTGACCAGAATTACGAAATATATTCCGAAAACAAATCAAATTGTTATAGATTTGCAATGTCGACTGATATGGGAATTCGGTGAAATTGATGGACTTCGCTGGCACGGTAAGAAACATTTAAAAAAAAGTTTAATTAATTTTTTACATCAATTAATTTATTATAAATTATAAAAAACTGCAGTGTAAAACCGTACTTACCACCAATTATCGCAAATTGTTCCCGGACCTAAATGAAGTAAATGAGGATTTCCCACTATTGAAGTTGGTTTTTTGTAGGAATGTTGGTGGCCTCATGCAGTTTTGAGACGCTTAAAATAAACTTTAAAAAAATCATTTACTTTTCACTTCATCAGCATCAAGCATCTTCGGAAATATTGTGATATACTGTGCGATATTCAAGAAATCGATAAGGTGTTCTTAACCTGTAGACACTATCAAGATAAGGATTGGTACGAGACGATTCTAAATTATATCTCAGGCATACTAAAACAGTCACTAAATAATATAGCTGGCCTAGCTAAGAGCAGAAGTTAATTTATCATAATGTGAGTCATTCCATTCATGGAGTAATTGGTTTAATTGTTTGGTTGTATGTAAGGTGTCTACCTTACACCTGCAGTATACAAATGTTAGTAGTTTAATTTTGCCGACAAGCCATTACCATCCCACTACCGCACAATGGACCGATAAGGCCCTCGGCCTCCACCAACCAGTCCGTAGCACCATAACTTTGTCATTTCTAGGAATATTCCAAAATGGATTGACTGTCAGATTAAAACCACTCACAAACCATTAACCGAGCTCTAACCTGTGCGTCCCTTTTAACACTTTTTATCCATAGTGTGATCCTAAGAATTCATTTCGTCATAGACTAGTCCTATAGTGGTCGGTCAGCTGGTGACAAATGGATACTTGCCAAAATATCACTCAATGTGTATGTAAATTAATAGCAAATTTCTTACGCTTCCGTAACATAATAGACAATGGACCAATAAAAAATGTTTTTAACTTTGTAATAAGTCTAATGTGTTATTATTAGAAAGACAGTCCCTTTACGAAGGTTATTTTTAACTTTGCCTTTCACTACTTGGGCACAGCTGACGTCGTTAGTCAAAACAATACAATACAAATACAGAAACACTTTATTATGCATCAGGACAGAATACACAAATTAAAAATTAGCACATGTATACAATAGGCGGTATTATCGCTAAGAGCGAACTCTTCCAGACAACCTTAAGCATGGAGAACTCATATGGAAGAGGGATGGGTAGCAGTCAGTTATATGTATTACTGACATGTTCTGCGGACTCAAGATTTCGACTTCCTAATCGGGCGGTCGGGAGTTGGAACCCGCATTTAACTAGCCTGGTAGAACGTGGCCTAAATTGTGATAATGGGTTCGAAATTCGTTTAATAATTTTTTTGTGCGACCAGTTTTTTTAACCTCTTTATCACAGAAAGAATAGTAGTACTGCTCTGTGTATCCGGAATAAAAAGTTTACAAGCTGAAGTGGATATGGGCAGGCCACATCGTTCGAAGGATTGATAATCGGACCACTGCTCGGAAAAAGGAGCACAGGCCGCCCTTCAACAAGGTGGACTGACGGCCTGAAGATAACAGCGGGAAACCGCTGGATTCATAGGGCACTGTATCTGTCGGAGTGGCGTCGATTAGGGGAGGCCTATGTCCAGAAGTGGACCTGTAAAGGCTGATGGATGGATAGAAGCTATACCTAAACTCTTTCCCTTCTCCTTCTGAGACAAGGCCCGTGCTCGGTCTGTAGCGAGCCGATGATAGGTTGTTGACTTGATGATGATGATGATGATAATGACTCGAAAATCAGAACGAGAAACATTTTTGTGTACTTCTAATAATATGAAGTCGTCAAGTTATTTCGCATTGCTATCTAGCTAGCTAGGAATCGCTTAGAATTAGGTGTAATTAAATAATTTTTAATTAATTACATTTTTAAGTGAAATACCTACTAGAGTAAAAGTCGTCTTTCTCTCTCCTTAAAATTATATTTCTCACAATTTTTGCAATACTTTCCCATCCTTCTTTGCTCATTAGCATTTTATTTATAAGGTTAGTGGAGGCAACCTGCCGACAGACAAACTTACTTACGTGTTTCCCAGTTCAAACTTAGTAGAAATGACACTATAAATACAGATACACTCATATTAACGTTTAATGTTTGAACAAATAATTGCACGCGTAAATATTAATACCGAGTACTAATTAATTGAACGAGACTAATTATGTCTAACAAACTGGCACAAACTGTAAAGTAGAGCGCGTTTTCTGAAATTATTCTCGAATCATTAATTAATAATACTTAATAACTAATCGATTTAATTAACTGAAAACTCAGTATATCTTATACTACTAATATTATAAATGTGTTACTCAGTCACGCTCTACCAAATAAACGGAAACTTATGAAAGATTCTTATTCATGCAAAGATAGCTAAGTAGAACGCTGGAAAATAACAGAGACATGCTAGGTACATTTTTTGAAATTAATCGCTAAAGGGGAAGATTAGGGGTTGAAAGTTTGTATGGAAACTTTTACGCGGGCAGGGCCGGGGGCATATTCTAGTATTTTAATAACTTGAAATAAACTTATTACAAGAAACTTACAGTTTTTCCATTAGCATTAATTAAAGTCGTAGTGAACCGCCATAATGAAAACACGTCTCCTCGTGGAAAGCATATTATTCAACTGTTTGTTCTATATCACAACCAATCAAAATAGAAAAATACAAATGTAAATACATAAAATAAAGAACATTAACAAACGTAGGTTTTATAAAAAAGTATAAAAAACTACAATTGTATAAAGAACCTACACAAGGAATGCGTACCTACGCATGAAACGCGTCTGACGCCTACACAAATGCTCGTGGTAGTCGTGATTAACTGAATAAATACACTTATTCTGCACTTAAGTATACTTATATGTTTTTATTTTTTTGATACTAACAGGACTAATAAACTCGAGGTTTCTAACAGATGTCCATCGGGGACAGTGGTTGATGTGACTACAGGCCCGTTAACTATTCTCATTACATAACAATTGACGAATATTTATAGTGGAAAACGAACATAACGCGGGCAAGGATTATGTAATCGTTATTAAAGTTTTAAGGCTTCGCTGGCAAACAGTAGCCATCTTCCTTACACTCCAGGTGCTTAATTGTGTAACTAAAGACGAGACTATGGGTATCGCCTTGATGTTATATTTTATGCAAATTTGAACTTTAAAGACGCCGACCGACGTCATATCAAGGCGATACCGATAGTCTCGTCTTCAGTACACAATTAACCTGCAGAGCGTTAAGGCACGCAGCTGTGAATCTTCCAAAATTATACCTATCATTCGCAGTTCCTCACATAACTTCAAAGGGGTCAAAAGTTTGCCAACCTTCACTTGGACATGTTGTGTGTTTCCCTATCTTCCCCCCGATGGGTCAGTAATAATTGGTTAGAAGTTAGAACGAATGCCTCTCCCAAACATACTCTGGCCCATATTATTTAATCCGTTGTGTTATAGCCAAATGTATTGTATTGTTTCACAATATGATAATTAAATTAAAATATCATCATATTAATATTAGTTGTAACAGTTACTCATAGAGAATGCAATTCAGTAAAATAGTGCAGTGGTGAATGTGCCAAGTATAAATAGGGCACAATTTTAGACATTCATAAGGAGAGTGTGCATTACACACTGACTATTAAGTAATTGGTAATATACGCACCAAAACCAATATTTTACAAAACCCCATTTTACTACATCTAAACCATGAAATATTCTATATATTCTTTTAGAACCGTCTTTGAATCGCTCTTGTTTACATTGGGACAATACAAATCAATCGTTAGTAGGATGTTCTATAATGAGATTAATGACATCCCTGCCACACATAATGGTGATCATTTATCATCAAACGTCACGAGTAATTAAAATGTTGTGTTCAATGCAATTAAAGCTTGCAACTCTACAACAAAGGCGTAGTAAAACTAAACATAAACAGCCAAACCAGAGCACACATTACCTACGTCAGTTTCGACTCGTGAGCTTGCTCCATGAATCAGTTTAAATTTAAGCATGTAATACAAGCGCTATTTTCATAACGGATCTCGTACGACCGCCGTCAGTCAACTTCGGGCACTGCTGACCTGACCATATCGCGCACAGGGGGTACGGAAAACAGTGAAATGGCGCGCGGATCTTGTATCGATATATCGAAACAATTGCTCGAACATACAGGAAGCTCACATGATGCGTGCTGGACTATTCGGGAATCGGCTTTAGGAGGAAGAGGACTTTTTGCGTTGAAGCCTATAAAAAGTGGCTCCCTCATTTTCACCAATAAGCCACTAGTGTTAGGTGCGAGAGCTGATAGTTCAGCAAGCGTTCATTGTTCAAATTGTTACAAGAAAAGTGGATCCTGTGTACCGTGTGAAAAGTGCCAGTTATTTGTATGTTCAAACAAATGTAAGCAATCACAAGAACACTGGAATGAATGCGATTATATCTCCATGCACTTAGAAGCAAAGGACAAAAGCGAAGGTAACTCCACAATTCTAGCTCGAGTTCTAATCTATTTTCGTTTTTTATTGCTGTCGGACAAACACAAAGCGTTGTTAAACATGCTGCAAGCGGGCTGTTCCCAGTACAAATTTCAAGAATTAGAAGCCCTGTGTTCAAGATACCATGTTCCCGAAGAAGTTATTCGGAAAATGAATGCGATAGACTCGATTCTGAAAATAAATTCTTTTAGAGTAGCGAATAGTGCATCTAAAACACAAATACCTATACGTGGACTATATCCGTTGTCGGCATTCCTAAATCACAGTTGCTTACCAAACACTAGAAACGTGTTCATGACAGATTACGCGATGGCCGTTTACGCAACCCAGGATATTGGTGTCGGAGAGGAAATCGTGAGCTGTTACACGGGCCTCCTGTGGTGTACTCCCGCTAGACGATGTCAACTCTATAAAACTAAAAACTTTTGGTGCTACTGCAAAAGGTGCGGCGATGCTACTGAGAGGAGTACAAAGCTATCAGCGCTGAAGTGCTTGAATAAAAACTGTGTCGGTGTTCTATTGCCAACCGATCCTTTGAATATAAGGACGACATGGTGCTGTGATATGTGTTACAACACTATCTCGCCAGAACGTGTGAATATAATACAAAGCGTGCTCGGAAGTCTAGTTGGAACGCTGCAGTTGGATGACAAATTCAATTTGGAGAACGCAGTACTTGACAGATTAGCAAGCTTCGTGCCCTACACTAACCATATAATCGTCGATATACGGCTGAGACTTGCACTGAAACTTGGGAACAGTGAAGGAAAATGTCTAAATGGTATTATGAAAGGACTCGCTGTCGTGCAAGCTTTTAGCTAACAAAACTAACATAGTTATTGTTATTAAGTTAGGGGTAAGATATGCAGGCTTTAACTGGCATAACGCTTGTTTTCTTCAGTAACAATTAGAACAAGGTAATTTTTAACGTAAATCACGTATATGAGTTTAAAAAATTCAATTAAATTCAGAATTAATCACTCATTAATATAAGACTTTACTACACAGGTTTTCAGTCGTGTGCTGTTAATCGTAAGGGTGTGGCTCCAGTTAGCAACTCTGCTTAGTACATAGGGCTGTCCATCGCGTCGGCACGCGACGCGTAGAATGAGCCGAGTTTTAATTAAAATAAGGTTGATTTCAGATTCACAGCAACGGTAAATTAGTTGTTTGTCAATTTTGGTTACACGCTAAATTGATCTATGTGAACACGTAATAAGGTTGTCTTAACAAATAGAGCAGCATTGGAACGATGTGCAGGGAGACTTCCTTGCTTTGCCTTATAAAGTTATAACACTATGCTTGCCCGCACGTCGCGTGCTTCTCACAGCTGTGTGTAATAAGCTTATTACCTACTAGTCTGGCATAGACCTTTATTAATCCTTATGTCTACATACATAAATAAAGTTAAATTAAATTAAATTAGTAAGCATACTGATAACAAGTTACATTTTGGGTTTTTTTCACAAGGGAACACAAATGTTTAGTTACACGCTTTAATAATTTCGAGTCATCCACTTGAAAGAATGCTATCTATCAACATGGTGAACTCGATACTAAGTGATCTTTAATGGGTGTGTATTTTAATTTTAGAACATCTTCGTGTTTGTACCGTTGGTGGTATACACATCAGTTTGCTGTTCGCTTTACTTGCGATGGTATGCCTGTTAGTGGTGATGGTGAACATAAAATTGCCACTTAGTTTAATCAAACAAAGGATAGGAATGGCCGACAGTGCCACCTGTAGATACTGCAAGCTGATGAAGCAGAGGAAACACCAACCTACGTTCTTTGCGAATGCGAAGATTAGTCTCACCTTGCACTGTCAAGAATCTAGAACCCAAAGGCATCTTAAGGTATTACACCGCAACGGACAACAAAAGATGTATTCAGTTTGCAGTGGCTTATGGATCTGAACGCCATACCTTCCCCAATTTACAAATAATAATAATACCCAGACCTGAAAGAACAATATACAGGTTCGAAATATCACTTGGATTAACTATTTCCTAAAGTGGTAAACTAGCTAGGTAATACTTGTATTGATAACCACATTTCTGTACAACTTCAGTGGTCCAATCACGGCAATCACCATATTACACTAACATTGTGTTCTTCTTTGGATCATAATAAAATTATATCATCTCTGGGCTATGTAGGTGTCTGTACGTGCTCTGGATAAGGTTTCTAGGACAAAGTGCGGTTTTACCATGTCAAGGTTGATATGAATGTTTCAGATACAGTCAAAGCATAAAATCTATAAAGAAACTTATAAAGAATAAATTTTTTTACAACAAGAAACTAATCGTGCCCTTCAATTCGGACATGGATACGATGGTTAGATTTAGAGTAGTTAATTAGAGATAACCTCTTTCTCTCTCTCTCTCTCTCTCTGTGCATCCGTATCTCTCTCTATAAAATTGGGTAATAAATTGGCAATAAATTGGGTAATTCAATCGATATTGGCAGTGAATAACACTTTGTCGCTACAACAATATGATTTTATCTATAAGTAGGTACTAAAATAATAATTTATGCGTTAGTTAGCTAATTTAAGATAAAGTATGATAGACACATCACCTGTCCAATCTATCAAAAATATATTGTAAATAAATCAACACGTAGGTATACAATAATAGTTTAATAAGTGAGCATAAAAATAATAAAGTTCAACTTCTTTCATTCATTATTTTTATTTTATTTCGTTGAGTATTTACATTTTATTACTTCTCAACTCCCTTTTCGGGTGACTTGAAACAGTCAAACAAAACAGTCACCTACACTCTGTTCGATTCCATTCTTAACCATTATTCCAATATTGATTAATCATTGTAAGTATGTAAGCAATTAGTCGTTGTAACTTAGTTGAAAATTACTTATTTCATTTATCATTTAGCAGATTGCATCTGCCCTAGCTTGCATCGTATCGTATATTGCGAACAGATAAATTGGTAATAAAGGAAACATTTCGTGAGCATTATGAACAGTAGCAACGCGTCACAAAGACAATTTAATATTCAAGTAGGGAGGTAGATACAGATATAGTCCAGCAAATGCGTTTCCGGTCCGTCGCAAAACTGCGCAATTTCGCGGGATTTGTGCGACCGTAGTGACCGAGCGATGAAACGCATAAAGTTGACACCTAAGTCGTCGCGTAAATTTTGAGGAGTTAACATTCGAGTTCAGAAGTGTGCCCGTGCATTCATTGAACGCGTAGGTACTGCGCAACAAGTGCATAAAATCGTGTACGAGTAATTTGCGTGGGGCAGTTCTTCGATTCATCGCGGTTGACATGGGCGCCGCCGCGAAAAACGCACGTCCACACGTCGTCACCAGGTGGATTTGCCTCCCTGTGCCGTTAGTAATTTGATTTTCATTGACTGTGTAGTGATAATAGCCATAAATAAATTGGTGACATGAATCGTGACGGAGATGCCATCAAAATTTGGCGTCAAACGCAGTGAAGACGGGCGCTGTGTGACTATGTTGTTCAATCAATAAACAGTGTTGTCGGAGTTTTCCCATAAACATACCTATCTATGTGTTGAATTCATTTATTCAGTGATATAGGATGTTTACTACGTTTGGCGTGTTGCCTCTTTCTATGCCCTAGTTCGTCATTGACCGTCTTTTGCTATTGGTACTGCCAACTATTTCTATTATTTAACCGCCAAGAATTGATGAATCTGAAACTAAACGTCAAAGTAATTGGTGCACACATTTTTGTTGTCTTCGATCAAAAACAACGAACATAACAACATTTTCGCTATGTTTAAATAAAGCTTAAAGTTATGAATTAATTAGGTATAAGTACTTACATAGGTAATTATACCTACTACCTACTTTTTGTGCACTTACCGATTAGCTACGCATTTTGTCAAACAACTAGTTACCTACATTATTTGATTATATCACCAAACATTTCTATTGTAATTACGACATAATTTCCTGTTGAGACGCCAAGAGCAAATAATAAATAAATGGTATAAGTACCTACAGACAAAACAGCTCCACATAAGTAGAAGATTCAACGGCCTGATTAATTAAAATGTGAAAGTGCGAATGAACTAATTTAATAATTTTGCTACGGAACTCAATGCGAGCTATGCTTGGCAGTTTTATTTTTTGGTACCTACTAAGCTAGGTATGTCAATTACGTTTTGCATGGTCCCACTCACGGCCGGGGCAGCCAGAGCTTCGTTCTCTTCTCTTGGCCGTTATTTGCTATGTTAGTCGTGTGTGTTTACGCCACCCGCGACAGGTAATCCTAGTCATTTTTAAATCAAATATGTTTTGCATTTACTGATGCAAACAATGGAGTAGCTGTAGGAAAATCACCCCACCACAATTTTAATGCAATAACTAGGTATAGGTACTTTTATCGCGGGGTCGCAATCTGTCACCCTTGCGGTTCTCATTGGAAAGAACTACAAAACAATTTTCAAGGAAGGATGTTAGGATGGCGGTCAGGTGACTGGTTATGAAAGGTTTTACAAATCTCATCTGCAACAGAACCTCATGCCAACCCCAAGATGACAATTATGTGGTTTGCATTACAGAGCTGTCGGAGCAGCGGCTGGGGCTGAAGGAGAGCCTGTGCCGCGGCACGCTGCGCACGCTGGCGGCGCTGGGCGTGGGCGACGCGCACCTGCGCGGCCTGCTCCTCTATCACCTGCACGCCGCGCTGGCAGAACGCGCCAGGCGCTCTCCAGACCTATATGAGGTCAGCTACCGACTCCCCCTTTCCTACGTTGTCTTAGCCAAGCGTCACCCATCTAATTTGGATGTACGTAGATATTCGGTAAATACGGCTCCGGTTTCCTACTGCAGTGATACTTGCATCTAAACATGGAACTGCACGGCCTGCTATCATTCCGAGAGGAGACCCGTGCTCAGTAGTGGCCCAGTAATGGGTTGTGAAGATGCATCAGTAATGTCGTGGGTGGGCGGGTTAAAAAACGCCATAATTGCACTGCATTTTGGGCCTGATAAATCATCATCATGATAATATTTTATGGTTCACTAATATCGCATAAAACAAAAACAACAGGGTTTAAGAATGAATAAGAATGTGAAAACAACAAAAATAAATCGTTGACGCATATTATTCATCTGAATATGATGAACTTTATTAGTGTGTCAATCACCTCGCTTTGTAAAAAAATGGTGGTCATTCTTTCTCTCTAAAGACCAGTGCATAGAAGTGTTCATAACCCTGCAGCCTTCAATTGTAATAGAACGACAAAGCCCAGTCGGTTGCTGTTGACGTTTGTTGTTTTAAATATTTTGGCATTGTAGTATACATACATGGGTTTTGGAAATCAATAGAACGACAATAATAGGTTCATATTAATTATTGTCGGAGGCCTACGTGAAACCTGATAACTTCGATACTATGTACGAAAGGTCCAGGCCCATATCAGTTGTAGTTGTAGACTACAGTCTGATGCCAATGGCTTGTTCGTCAAGGTGAGAAGGGTCAAGCCATATTCCACCACGCCAGCCATGTGAGGATTGGCCGACTTCGCACGCCTTTGAGAACATTATGGAGAACTTTTGGGCATGTAAGTTTCCTCACGATGTTTCTTTCACCAAAAGCATATGATATTCAATTATTTTATTTATTTCACACTTTATTGCAAAACCTTATCTAAGATTACAAAGGGCACAATTACAATTCTCCACTAGTCAACCCTTGGTGATGGTGAAACTTTGTGGCAGGTGCTACATAAAATTATATGAAAAATTACATAAAGCGCACATAACGTACAAAAGTCATAGGTGGGATAGCCTGGGATTTGAACCAGGGAAACCCCGGTAGGAGGCCGAAGTCTTAACCACTAGGCTATCATCGCTTTATGCCAATGGCTTATTATGCTAATTGTATTGGACATGAGGATGACCCTGCATTCTGAAAATATACTTACTAGAAATAAAACAGCTCTATTTAAGACTCATTATTCTATTTACAGGAATTGAAGTCGGAGATTGAAAGTACTATAGAACAAGCGTTTAACATCCTACAAGGCGACATTTCATCCCCACCGGACCTTGAGCTAAGACGTAAATACCTCGGACCAGGCTGTGACAAACCTCACGAAGAAAGATTCTTCATCCTTGATGCTTCGGATACGTGCGTTTCAACCTGAATGTGTTTTGTGATTTGATAAATTCTTATGTGCCTAAAATTGTATTTAATATGAGCGTTATATGTAGATAATCCTTTATTTTTCTTGTAACTCTTATTATTTAAGTATTCATAACAAAGATCTTTTAGTTTCGTATTTTTTATTTATTTTTTATAACCTGGTCATAACAAACAGGAGGAAGGGTATTGATGGTAAGTTTGCCTTTGCCTAAGAGCACGAGCAACACCTGCGCCCAAATAATTGCTAACTCCGAATGAGGGCTCTTAATGCACCTTTATGAAACCAGTCATTGTAAGACCGCCGATGATTCCCGGCAAATACTATAAGACTGTTCTACATTTCTTAAAATCATTCACCGACAGTGGTACCGGTATCTTGAGAGTAGAGAGTTGTCATCGAAAAAAGGGCTATTTTCGTGTACAACGTTAGAGAGCAGAGTTTACAGAGTGGAGCTTTAAGGTAATATTATTCAGCCTTTCTATTAGGTTTAGGAGGGTAAACGGTACATAAGTTATTTTACATAATGTTATAATAGTCATGTCGTTTTTCGATACATGATAGGGGAAATCCGCAGTCGACAGGCAAAAGACGTGGGGTCTACGGGTCTCTTAAGTTTTCCCTCAGTACCCGGGCAGCTGCTCGCGGAGATCCAAGTCTAAAATATGAAAACGATAATGGAAACCCTGAGTACCTCGGTTTTCATTAGTGTCAGTAAAATTTATATTTTTACCTCAGACTTTATTATCCGATTTATACTTTTATCCAGAGGGTGACTGCTAGTAGCACGGTACTATAGTGTGAACCGGTAAACCTCCCGTGTTTCTACCCGGGCAAAGAGTTGTTCCTCGAGGTCCAAACACCCCACACGCAAGCCGCGAAAACAGCACTAGCGCCAAAGTTGACAGTGTCATTGTCACGTCATATCAATCAATGTCATTAAAAAACTTGCAAGTTGCAACAAATAATGAACCTATTTTTAATTAAAATAACACGTTCCTTGCACTCACGCTCTCACACAATATTGCTATCTTATTCGTATTGAAATTAAATATCTATGATAAAAATGTAAGTGTTATCTAATCGTATTAAATGCGGTATTTATTTAATTTACTGCCACATCTACCATCGCGCGCATCGATAAACAGGTTCATTGTTTCCAATATACATCTTCGTTGTTTAAAGTACTATAAAATGCCACCACATCGCCAAGCTTTGTTACTATCATCCTCAAACTGTCATGGTTATTCTACATTGGAATTTGCAAAGGAAGAAATATTAAAATTTTTACAAACGTAAGTAAAATACAACTAAAAGTTCTTATATATTTTAAGTGCAAATATTTTTACACATCCATCAACATATTTTACAGAAATGAAGTCAACGAACTGGTGTTTGTGCCATACGCCCAAAATGATTATGATGGTTACACAGCCAAAATAAACCAAATAATATCCCAATGGGGAATTACAGTGACAGGCCTTCACACTTACCCCGACCCTGCAGTGGCACTGGGTTCAACAAAGGCAATTTTCGTAGGAGGTGGTAACACTTTTGTGCTCTTAAGCCAACTGTACGATAACAATTTAGTGAAACTGATTCGAGACAGGGTTTACTCCGGCAACTTATTATACATTGGCAGTAGTGCAGGAACCAATGTGGCGACAAAGAGTATTCACACTACAAATGATATGCCTATAATTTTACCACCATCCTTTGATGCAATTGGAATAGTCCCATTCAATATTAATCCTCATTATATTGATATAGTTGAAACTGAAACACATAAAGGGGAGACTAGAGATCAAAGAATTGGTGAATATCTGGAAATGCCTCATGCTAGTAATGTTTTAGGCTTAAGAGAAGGCTGCATTTTACATGTTGATGGTGATACTTTAACTTTAAAAGGAGTCTCTGGGGCAGTATTATTTAAAAAGTTAGTATTTAATGACTGTTTTTCATTACACATATTTTATATTCATATTGGTTTGAATGTAATAACTTTTATGTTATTTCAGAGGAGAAAACAAAGTTGAATATCCTGTTGGTGCAGATGTCTCATTTTTGCTTTGATAATGCTGTTTTTATAATAAGAATTTATATAATAAAAGATGTATTTAAAAAAACTATCTCATTCAAATTATACTTAAGAATTTTATTAAGATAAGATAAGTTGATAAACCTTAAATACTTTATAGAGAAATGATTTTAAAAGATAAACAAAATTGGTTTTTTTACTATTAAATATGATATTACTCCACAAACACTGTTCAGCTCATATCAGTAAATCACTTATCTCTTAAATTAATAAGAAAATCTTTATCATCACTGACACTATTCAACTTAATGTTGTTTTAAATATCCGCTTGAGAGAAAATCATTATATTTATAGTCATGATCAAAAAATGTTTATCATCTGATACGTCACAGTATTGAATTAGTCCCATGAGCTGGCACATCTAAGGTGAACGGTCAAAACGTGTTCTTTGTCAGCCAGACACTGATGCTGGCATCAGCAATGCTCGAGCAGCATGGAAGAGGGAAGATTGCGGCGCCACCCGAGACTGACCGCTCCTTTCAGATGGAGGCAGGCTACACAAATAGCGCCGCAAAGCCAAATCTCGTCTTGCGCTTAAACCACGTGTAATTTCACAGCCAGAGCCAAACAAAACTGCTCGTTGACGCTTTCTTTTCTCAATTGCAACCTGCAACACAAATGTGTTATTATTATTATTTTAGGCACAGGAACTTTTCCGGACACAGAATTAGTGATTTTAAAAAGCATTTAAATAACTATAGCAGTCATTTATAGATAGAATATGCCTTGCTCCTTTGGCCTAAGTTCGAGCACTCAGACTACAACCACAGACGAGACCTATACAAATATAAATATGATAGTATAATCCTTCTATGCATGGATGGATGTACTCAATTACACATGAACGATTGAACAGCATTAGATAATTCTTGTAAAATATAGTGTGAAAATAGCTTGAGCCCTACACAAGGAAATAGGCTATTTGTATTGAACAAATAATTTTACACATGGATAAAATTATTTTCTTTTACACCAAGATTTTTAATGACAGGATACCTGAATGGCTGCTACTGGGTGAATATCCTTAATATCTGATAGAACTGGAGATTGCTGAACTTCATGTTTATCTCCCTCACATTTTCCATTTGTCATTACAGACTTATCTTCAGTAGCTTGTTGAGTCTTGTCATCTTTAATTGTTACCATATTCTTACACAGTATATTTTGAACTATAACTTTGCCAGCCATATCTACGGACAGACCCAGGCGAGCTAGCACTCTTTGGGGTCGCCAACGGTCTCGAGCATCGCCGGTAGACGCAGTTTGTTCCCTACGCCGCACATCCGCAACCAAGCTTGCCCAGTCTACCCCTAAAGCATCACCAAGACCAGCTGGAATAAAATATGAAATATATTAATATTGTGAAAGTATTACACACTCTATTGCTTTATTCTATGTATTTATATTCTTATTATAATATACTTATTTGTACCTCTGGTTCGTTCCTCTTCCAATTCTCCATCAGATATTTCCTCGAAGTCTAGATTGGCAACATCTTCATCATCTTTCCCTTCTTGTGACTCCTTTTCGTCACCAGCAACACTAGTATCCTGTAAATTTTTGAAATTGTTTTCAGGTTGCCTCTAAGGTAAGGTAAGGTTTTAAGGTTAGTTCTATACATTTTTAATTCGAATGTTACATTTCACTTATTGTTTATACTGACTTTTTGTAGTCTGAGTAATTTATAAATGTATACCTGTGTAGATTCCTTTTCAGTAACCTCAGATTTGCTAGTTTCTTCAACTGGTTGAGCAGGTTGGCTGTCTTCATCTGCATTTTGTTCTATCATCTATAAATGAGAAGCTATATTTATAATATGACCATTTATTTGATAGTTCTCAAATCAACTGCTTTTCTATTCATTCGCACAAATACTGTCTGCAGTTCGCAATAACTTTCCACAATAAAATCAATATATGTAAACTATTTTAAAAGAAATTTAGTATGTATTTGTTTAAATATTGATGCTACTTACATCTTCTCTTTCTAGAATATCATCAGGGTCATCACTGATTTCACTAAGATCATCTGGTATTGGCTTGTCATCTGCGTCTATCTCCTCAGGTTGTGTATTGACCGGCTGTGCAGCAGGAGCAGGTTCTTTAGCACTTGATTCTGGCTCATTTCTTGGAGCACGGCGTTTATTCTCATTTCTGGGATGATCTATCCTTGCACCACGAGCATAATCGTCTGAAAGGAAATTTAACTGTATTTCAATTTATATGCAAACCCAGAAAGCAAGCCCCACCGATCACCAATAAAACTATGTACACCTGCTGAAGTGAAAATATGAGGTAGTTAACTGGAAAAGCAGTGTTTTGTTTCCGTGAGTGTAGTAATGCACATGTGATGAATCCAATTTCATATGAAACAGTAACCATCAGGTGGCCTAAGTTTCATTTAAAGATTTGGATTGTTATATACTTAACTAGTGTACATTTATAAAATGTTGAACATTTAATTATCTAACCATGCATTCGACCGCGCGGCGGACGCCCCCGATGATGCCAGCCCTCCATCTCTGGATCCTTATCGCCCCACTCGTTCATCTAAAAATAATAACTTTTTCATAACTTGACTAATGCACTTCTAAATCACTACCGTGCAGTACAGTTCAGTAGCTAAATAATGATTGAAACTAAACAAAGATTGAAGCATTGCATACCAATGTGAGGGTAAGGGCAGCCAAGGAAAATATGGGATAGGATAAAACAAGGTTTCTGATGGTTTCTTTTTCGGTAATCAATAGGTTCATTCTGGTACAATGTTTGAAAGTATAAACTCACCTAAAGCAAAGAGTACATTCAAATAAGCAATATTTTTAAAATTAATTAATCAATTAAATTAAAGTTAAATATTACACCAAGTTTTACATTTTGTACATTGTAAATTGCCATTTCGCCGTAGCCAAGTGCATAAAATGTTATAATTTATCGCAAAATTTGTTAAATACAATCCAGAAAAAATTATGCACTTATAATATTCAAAATACTTCATAACCCGTACCTGAGGATCATGCATTGGCCAATGTCGTTCTCTACCCCAATCTCCGGAACCACGGTAATCTTCATTGTCCCAGTCTTTATGAGGATGCATATATCCACGCTCACGGTCCAATGAACCACAACGGCCTTCCCAAGAACGATCACGATGAGGACGACGGTCGTCGTAACCTAGAACAACACTCACGTTACAACAAGAAAACTTTAGAAACTGGAACAAGCTTTACAAAAAAAAAGTATACTTTACCCATTTCTACGCCTCGATGGTCTGCCATACTTTCACCATACATTCTATCATCATCTTCAGGATATCCCCCTCTAGGATCATAACCTGAGTCATAGTGTCTTTCCCTACCCTGCATGTAACCAGGTGATCTTTCATCATCCCTGGAGACACCATCATAGCGATCATCCATTCGATCATAATGTTCCATATTATGCCCATGATCATATTGACGATCTATATTAATATCATAATCTCCCTGATTTCTGTCTAAACTGTCCATTCTTTCCCTCTTGGTAGATCTGTCTCTTTCGAGCCGATCTAGTTTACGACCCCCTCTTTCAGAATGAGTGTCCAGTCTGTCTTTGGAGTTAGTTGAGTTTTTATCAGTTTCCAGAGCTCTATTTGAAATAGCCGCAAGAGCAGCAAGCCGCTCTTCGGGACGAGGTAATAGTCTCTCCATCGGTTTATTTGGTTTTTCTAAACCTTTATCGGCCCCACCGCGACCTCCCAAACCGCGTTCTCGACCTCGTCGTTTGACATCTTCTCTTTTTCCGTCTTTATTCCTGTCCCGCCCCCTGTCTTTTCTATCATGCCTGTCCTTTTCATCATGCTTATCCTTCCTCCTTTCCAGTGATCGATCTTTATGATCTCGTCCTCTATCTCGATCCCTACTTGCTGATCTTTTCCTATGCCGTTCAGTACTCACATCTCGTCTTACTTGTTTTTTAGGTGAAACAGGCCTACTTCTGTCCGCGCTATCCTTCCTTCTTGGATCTTTCGAATTTGATCCATGGCGTCGAGGTGACCTAGATCTGACCTTCTTAGGCGATCTGCTTCGTCCTCTAGTGCGATCTTTTTCTTTGTCACGTTCTTTTTCCCTCTCTTTTTCTCTGTCCTTTTCCTTAGCTCGATCTTTGTCCTTATCGCGATCCCGGGTAGAATGTGGTGAAATACTCCTATTTCTCCTCTGTGGCGATTTTCCATGTTTAATTGAAGTCTTAGTTGCAATGCTTTTTGATGTTATGGGAGGTGTACCACCAGACTTTTTACCTGGTGACAAAGACTTTTTGCCAAGAGAAGTTGCTTTAGAAAGTGTCTTCTTTTTATTTAATTCATTTCTCTTTAATAATCTGTCATCTTTTTTTATTCCAACTTTTTTGGTTTCGTTCTTATCTCTCTTCAGAGAATCATTTTTCACTAACTTCTTCTTAGGCACACCCCCATCAGATGATGAGCTAGAATTTCTTTTCAGTTTTCCTTTTTTTACTTTTCTTTTGGTATCCCTAAATAATGTTGACAAAGAAAATTATAATAAATACCACAATAGACAAATACTTATATATGTGGTCCAAAGTAATTTCCCAGTTAATTTTTGGTACAGAATAAATGCATTTGATAATAAAATACTCTTACTCTGCGGTTACATTGGCGTGATTCGGCGAAGATTCGCACTATAGCGACATGACATGTGTACCTAACAGTTAAGGACATCGCGAACCATTCGCGCAAAACCCTCGAATCCCTGTCGCGGCGCTGTCGGTAAATTGGCGCTCATCAAAGGGTTTTGTCGCGACAAATTTCGCTCACGTGGCTACACTTCGCTATTTCAGTTGCAGCGTTGATTTTGCGTGTGTTTCAGACGTGCGCATATTTTTTTACCGGAAATTTTAGGTTTGTTAACGTGGTCGACCACGTCGTATTAACGACTAAACCGATTTCAATTAAACAATACTTACTTATATGGTATATATCTATGATATTTACACCAAATTTCATGCATTATGACCTGGATTACTGGTGCAATACATTGTTCGATTTCTATGAATAGTAGTGATCTACCACCTCCTTTTTATTCTTTTTTTATGTTTCAAAGCTATTAAAATTATTTAGTTGTAATAAATAATTATTCACCGACAAATAATACAACGCAACCTCTTCCACCATTTTATTACGCTCAAATTATGGCGCGAACACGAAGTTTTTATCGCGACAACCCGACACGAACATTCGTCCCATAATGTAACCGCAGGGCCTTACAGGAAGTCTAAAACAAATATTTTTGACATAAGGATCGATCATCAAAAACGTTTCAATCATTTACTATAACGCAGCTTTATTTTGTAACACTTTTACTTTTGAAAAAAAAGATTTCAAAATAATCTCATGGTTGATCCTATGTCAAACGCTTGACCAAATATCAAAATTACATTCAAACGATTGCGACGAAACATTGGTAGGTATTTGTGCAGACGCCCAAGTAGGTTTCTGAATTAGTAAAACAAAATAAAATGTTTACCTGCCAGGGGGCAGGACAACGTCTGCCGGACCGGTCAATTACAAATCAAATAATAGCAATAATATTATATGCTAAATTAATGGACATTCACATACAAAACCATTTTACAATAGTTAAATCAACCCTGGTCAACCAAGTCCTGGAGTAATACTAATACTTACCAGATATCGCCACTCTAACTTAATGATCCCTCACAATCTAGAGATGATGGTGTCACCCCGAGTTCACCAACCAAGCTTTGCTTTAAAAACATCATCTCCTATTTCACCATCATATTTTATAGCAAGAAGAAATTGTATAGTTTTTTTAAAACTGTGATTGAAAGTTTTTTACTGAAATGATGTATGTTGATATTTTTATTTAACAATTTATTCATAAAGGGGACATTCCCTAAGACCGAACCACTTACTTTGTGATGTTAGAACTGCTTTCTATAACAATGCTGAATTACATTGATTTAGTAAATTATAAGTTAAAAAAAATTGCCTGTGCCAGACAGATGGACAGACACAATGTTGATTCCAGATGGGTAAGTTCGCACTGCTAAAAAACTATGAATAAAAAGCGTTTTTTGATTGCACTTCAGTATCACAAGTCTTAAGACAAGACCTGTAAGTGTTCATTGAGTTAGTTTTATTGCTTCAAATATATTCATTTGAAATAGAACAATAATATATAGAAATCATTTATTGTATTTTTTCATGAAATTAAATGAAAAATCTGCAACATTTATCGTGATCAACATCATTTTTATATGTACCGCAGTTGAACCTGTACGCAGAATAAAGTTAAGGCAGTTTTTAAGTTACACCATTTTACTTTCTGATTTTCTTCTTGGCAATGACTTTTACTGTCAAAGGTCGTGGCATAGATGACTACACTTAATGTAAAAGAAAACATGTTTTTGGGACCATTATAACAAAAGTGCATGCAATTTAGACATTTGCAACAAAACTCAAACAGTACTGTTTGGAGAATCTGTTAGTGACAAATGAATCCCATTAGTATAAGTTAGCTATATTTTGTTATAGTCCGGTAAATAATCATTAGTGTAAGTCCTATTTGAAGGTCACAGATGCACTGCAGCTCCTGAGGACTGAGATGATTGGATCTTGTATAAGAGTAAATGGTCACCACACCATTGAATCCGAAACACAAATCGCTTATAAAACAACTCCCTAAACAGCAGAAATTTACTAAGCATAACTTACCGTCCAGAGGAAGAAGATGAAGTGCTGCCATCAGATGACGAAGAAGATACACTTGAGGAGCTGGAGCTCCTAGATGAAGAAGAACTTGACACTACTTTCTTTTTATCTTTCCGCATGTCTTTATTTGAGTCCATTTTCATTTGTAATTCTAATTCACGTTGGAGTTGCTGTCTCCGTTTTTCAAGAACATCTGTGTCTGCATATTCCAGGTCATTTTGGTCCCAGTTGTCAATCTCACCGTCTGGGCTGCGACCCGACCTTACCACAACTGTTGAATGTAGGCGGCTCTTAGCATCATCTTTCGATATCCTCTTATTCTCACTGTCCTTGTTGGCCGCCCTCTGTTTCGACGGACTTATCAAAGTGTGAGTCGCAGCAAATTTGCAGCTTTTACCGTAAGCACACGCGCCGTGTTGGGCCCACTGCCTACAATATTCGGTCAATTTTTTCACACTAGTACTAGTAGTCTTTTTAGTGCCGAGGCGCTCAAATACACTAGGTCTATTGGCTAGGTCTTTTGTTTTCGGTAATTCGACAGTAATTTTCCTTTTTCCTTGTTTTGACATTATAAAAGAAAAACATTGGTCTCAGCAAAAGTCTATAGTCAATAACGTAAAATACATATTTCTCGCGCCACCGTAGCCGCACAAAAGATAACTGAGAAAAGAAACGATAGAGCGACAAAGACAAGAAAGAATAATAAAAAAATAAACCCTATATCATTTTATATTAGCCATTATTCACGCACGATGTATTATTACAATCCCTACAAGTCAGCTACAAGTAGGTATTGACGCCATTTGTTTTTTTTTCTTTAGTTTTAGTTTTACTTTTTTTTTGACAAGCAAAGAGTACCTATTGTACTTATTTGCAAGTCCATGGGAGATTACTGTTGACCATATTGGCCTTTACGGAGTAACCAAACACATTATTGTTGCACAAAGTACACCTCATCTCTTTTTGGGGTCTTCTCACGAGCCCAGACTGGGCGCGTGGTAGTGAGGTCTAGGATTTCTGCCTTCTTATCGCGGGGTCCTTGGAATGGGGGTGGGTGACAACTTGGTAACTCCATACAGTCGTAATTGCCAGATTATTTCTGGCCTCTTTCTGAGTTGCTGCCTATATCGTCAGCATCTATGTATGCTCATGTGTTTATGTCAATGATGAAATTTTTAGTTGTTTAAATTTTTATTTATTCGGGGTAACAACAGCTTGTATTAAGACAATTGTATTAATGACACAACATATTATTCTAGTGAAGTCAATTAAAGTTAACAACGTCTTAAATTAGGTGTTAAATACATAATAAATAGATTTTTCTTGGTTTCATTCTTCAACGAAGGGGGGAGTTCTCTCTGTTCCCGCTTTGCTGACATCTCTGAACTTTTCATTAAGAGAGAGAACACCTGCTGCTTGTTCTCTATTATATATCCTAAGTCGCCTCGTTAGACACTCGCGGGAAGAGCAGGGGTATAATTAATTCAAATATATTATTTTTACCGTCACCACACTAAATCCTGGAAACGGTTGCAACTGTGCCTCAGAAATTATGCTCCAACAAAACATCGCAGACCCATGATATCACCAACAAGTTTAATGGGAATAACCCAGGTGTAGTCAGCTCAGCTGCTTGGACTACCAGAAGATTGGCGTGGTCTGCTGTTCCAATTTAATGAGATAAAACAAATTAAAACATGAAAGTGTTGGCCTGTTTCATAACTGAATATCAATGGCATCCCATGGCAGTAAGCATGAAGCGATTTGTAGGGCACACGGGGCCCTAGAAATCGCTATTCCTTACGCGTCAGGCACGTTTTCAAGAGTTGCGATCTCGGTTTGACAAAGGATATTCCGCACCTCTGGGAACTCTGATTTGACACCACCTAATAGTGACATTGACGTGACGCTATTTCTACTAAATAGCGTTGATTGATTGTGAACCCAACTATCGAGGAGCGCGGGAAGCTTATGAAGGGGCGGTCGTGTTTGTTTTGTTTGGCTTGCGTTTGATAATTTTGTTGTTGTAGTGCGGTTGGATTGTTGTGGTTTTTGTTTTTGATATTGTGAATAGGTGTATTCTTCTTTTGGGTTGATTGCCGTGGGAAGAGGAATGGATAATATGTTTGCAGTAACACTGCAAACATATTATCTTGCATGCAAACATGTTATTTGCAATAACCCTCGAACACGAGGGAAGGGCAATGGTACTGCGCTGATCTGATTGCACTGCAATAATTGAGGATTGTTAGATGTTGGCGTGTGGGGGAACCACGACCGCCCTTTTTTAAGAGTTTCCCGCGCTCTTCGTAATTAAATTCATTTCATTTCGTTTCAATATTCATAATTTGACACTGGCAAATGCACAAGAGGTGCGACGCCATATAATTTAAAAAAAAAACCTATAGGCTCTACTATGGCACATGCCATTGTCATGTCAGTGTCTGTCAGTTTTATTTTACTAATAAATATTAATAATTTCCTACTATTTCCATTTCACCCAGTTTGTCTACGTACATTTCTCTTTTAAAGTTTTTCTGTGATTTTGAGTAATTCTATTGCTTTCTATTAGTTCTAGATAGATATAACGTGAAAAAATGCCTTTACTTGATGGAAAAGAAATTGAAATTTTCTTCGTAAGTAACTGAATAATGCTACAACTAAATTAACTACAAGTATCGTGGCCCCTCGATGTCTCTCTATTCCCAAACTATCATACTGTATCCAACCCAAAAGAGCCCAGAACAACATTAAGTTTAACTATACTATAGCTTGCATTTTTTTTTAAAGTAATCTTGTAGGTTACAATGCATGGCTGACCCCCGCGGGTAAAGATCAGACTATGCTTAAGATCTAGAGCCCACCAAAACGTGTTGTCACGCGGTCAGGGCAGACGCTGTGCCCTAAATTCCTGATATTTTAGAATTTGGGGTAATGAAATCTATCTGTTCGATATGGTATTGGCCATATTGCTATGCCTAAAAAATGTTGGTTGTGGTCTCTGGATCCACTATAACAACACTGAAAACAGCTAGTTTATAGATGATAATCATTGGAATGTTTTTTTGTAGACTGTTAGACAAAGCAATAGCTCGTTTACAGATGATCATCTATTAATTATTATGAATAGTAGAAAGATAGGAGGAAAGTAAGAGATAAGTTGTAATTTATAAGCTATAAATTGTATGACATTTTGGTTTCTTTTTAGAGTGAAGAAGATTTACCATATGAGGAAGAAATATTGCGAAATCCATTTTCTGTAAAGCATTGGCTAAGATACATTGAACATAAAAAAGCAGCACCCAGAAATGAGATTAACATGATATATGAGAGAGCTTTAAAAGAACTCCCGGGGTCTTTTAAATTGTGGTACAACTATCTAAAAATAAGGAGGAGTCAAATAAGGGGACGCTGCATAACAGATCCTGGTTATGAGGATGTAAATAATTGTTTTGAACGGTCTTTAGTATTTATGCACAAGATGCCTAGAATTTGGATGGACTACTGCTCATTTTTGACTGATCAGTACAAAATTACAACTACAAGAAAAGCATTTGATAGTGCATTAAGGGCATTGCCCATCACACAGCATCATAGAATATGGCCATTGTACCTTAAATTCTTAAAAAAACACAATATTCCAGAAACTGCTATAAGAGTATTTCGAAGATATCTTAAACTTTGTCCTGAAGATACAGAAGAATATATAGACTACCTCATTACTATTGAGAAATTAGATGAAGCTGCACTTAAACTGGCCCAGATTGTAAACAATGAACACTTTCAATCTAAGCATGGCAAATCTAACCACCAGTTATGGAATGAATTGTGTGAGCTAATTTCGAAAAATCCTGATAAAATTCACTCTTTAAATGTAGATGCTATCATCAGGGGTGGCCTAAGAAGATATACTGATCAACTGGGTCATTTATGGAACTCTCTTTCAGATTACTATGTAAGAAGTGGTCTGTTTGAGAGAGCCCGAGATATTTATGAAGAAGCTATTCAGACAGTTACAACAGTAAGAGATTTCACACAAGTGTTTGATGCCTATGCACAGTTTGAAGAATTAAGTTTAAGTAAGAAAATGGAGGAAGTTGCAAAGAAACCAAACCCATCTGAAGATGATGATGTTGATTTAGAACTGAGATTGGCAAGAGTTGAATATCTAATGGAACGAAGATTGTTACTACTCAATTCTGTTCTCTTGAGACAAAATCCACACAATGTTGCAGAATGGCATAAAAGAGTTAAGTTATATGAAGGTAATCCTCATGAAATTATAGATACATACACAGAAGCTGTACAAACGGTAGACCCCATGTTAGCAGTGGGTAAATTACACACATTATGGGTAGGCTTTGCAAAATTTTATGAAAGCAATGATCAAATAGAAGATGCTAGATTAATTTTTGAGAAGGCAACTCAGGTATGTTTTGTTAAGGTAGATGATTTGGCATCTGTATGGTGTGAATGGGCAGAAATGGAAATTAAACACGAAAACTATGAAGAGGCTTTAAAGCTTATGCAAAAAGCTACTGTGCTTCCAAGTAGAAAAGTAGCATACCATGATGATACTGAAACAGTGCAAATGCGTTTATATAAATCATTGAAAGTTTGGTCAATGTATGCTGATTTGGAAGAAAGTTTTGGAACTTTTAAATCATGCAAAGCGGTTTATGATCATATAATAGACTTAAAAATAGCAACTCCACAGATTATTATAAACTATGGGCTTTTCCTTGAAGAGCACAATTATTTTGAAGAAGCCTTTAGAGCTTATGAAAAAGGAATTGCACTGTTTAAATGGCCTAATGTTTATGATATTTGGAATACTTATCTAACAAAGTTTTTAAAACGGTATGGTGGATCTAAACTTGAGCGTGCTAGAGATTTATTTGAACAATGTCTAGAACACTGTCCAGCTGACTTTGCAAAATCAATATTTTTACTTTATGCCAAGCTGGAGGAAGAACATGGCTTGGCAAGACATGCTATGTCTGTTTATGAGCGTGCTACATCTGCCGTACTTCCAGAAGAAATGTTTGAAATGTTCAATATATACATCAAAAAGGCCGCCGACATCTACGGCGTGCCTAAGACTCGACAAATATATGAAAAAGCAATTGAAACTTTGCATGAAGGGAAATCGAGGGAGATGTGTGTAAGGTTTGCAGAAATGGAGACGCGCCTGGGTGAAATTGATAGAGCGCGAGCTATATATGCGCACTGCAGTCAAATGTGTGACCCAAGAATTACTGCAGAATTTTGGAACACCTGGAAAGAGTTTGAAGTTCGACATGGAAATGAAGACACAATGCGTGAGATGCTTAGAATTAAGAGAAGTGTTCAAGCAACTTACAATACTCAAGTAAATATGATGTCTGCTCAGATGTTAAGTTCTGCAGCACAGGCGGCTGGTACTGTATCGGATCTTGCACCAGGAATGAAGGATGGTATGCGAATGTTGGAGGCCAAAGCAGCAGAAATGGCAGTTGCAAACAAGGGCAACATACTATTTGTAAGAGGAGAAACACAAGGACTTAAAGAAAGTACAGACAAAGTAGTTAATCCTGATGAAATTGATATTGATGAAGAAGAATCGGAGAACAGTGGAGATGATGAAGAAGTTTCCCCTGTTCAAAAGAAAAACATACCAGCGGCAGTCTTTGGTGGTCTTCTACCAGAAAAAGAAAAGGAATAAATAAAATATCAATATAATTAAGATATGCAAATTATAAGAATAATAAACAACTATAATTTAATAAGCTTAATGGTATCTTTTTTTTATACACCAGGAATTAACGTATTTACACATAAATCACAGAATTATGGTTATCAATGCTGCAAATTTGGTCTTTAATTATATTGGTAGTATGAATGCAATTCATATAGAATTTTAACAATAATTATGGCCACCTCAAAATAGATCAATTATTATTAGGGACACGAAGAATCTATTAAACATAGGTCAAGACTATTTGGGAAACAAATGGACAGATTTTGTTATTCATTCAAATATTATGCCTGCGGTTCCGTCCGAGTATCATTAGTTTTTCCATACAATCTTTCGTCCTCAATTCAACCAGGGTTTAAGCTATCTCCACAGTCAATTTCATAAGGATCTATTCAGGACGTAGTATTTCGTGAAAGAGTAACAAACATCCATCCTTACAAACATTCGTATTTATTTATAATATTAGCAGAATAGAATATGAGTAGGTATAACCAAATAAATCCCACACTTTTATTATATAAACAACATAAGAGTTAACCAGTAAAGTGTAAACCAAGTCTCAATATCTAACTATACCCATAATAGAAACTATTACTAGGTAAATAAGAAGATTCCCAGAGATACAAAATTAATACCTTCATTTGTTTAAGTGGTACGTAAAAATGAATCTGAACAATGCTAGTCGATTAGTACGTACTAGAATAAACCACTTAATAACGTAAGACCTTACTAGTATTATAAATGTGAAAGTGTGTTTGGTGGTTTGTCTTTCTATCACGCTGCAACAGTGGCGGAACGTAGTGATATAGGCTACTTTTTATCGCGGAAAAATGCACAGTTCCTGGGGCATCGACAAGGGAATTTAGCCACGTAGGTACATAAATCATAATTTTCAATGAAAATGCTAACTATAATTCGAAAGTAATAAACGCTTAGACACTCACACCCACTAGGAATAGGCGTGGTGTGGTGCGGACTTTACACAATAAGAACTATGTCGTAGTTACGGAGAACGAAATCTTCTCTTTTCCGCTTTCCCACTCTGCTATAAACACCTAATGAGCCTTCACATTGTTCACTAGCGTGGACGTAAAAATTATCGCGTGCAAACAAAGAAGCTTGTAGAGACGATGATAATATTATGCTTTCTGCTAAAAACATTATTGTCTCCACATAGTAAAATTTAGCTTAACGAATATTTACTTACGTTTTACAATGGCTATAAAACACTAGCTAGGCAATTTGCATGACCGTCGTAAGTAATTTTGGTAACAAGATTAATTTAACAAAATGCAGACGTACTAATACAGAGGAATATTTCGTAAGTTAGTTCGCGATCTCACGATCTAGAGACTGCCGCAGTGTGCAAAGAGTAAATTGCGCCGGTCTAGGTTTCGATATCGGGTCCGGCGCGGGATACTGACATTTTTACCACCGAGCTGTTTTGTCCGCAATTTTATTAGTTGTGTGTAGCGGACTGTCCCGTTTCGCATCTCTCTCGCTTGCACATTCTAACATATTCAATGATTTTAAAAGTCTGGGTGTACTTTTGAAAAATGTGGATCATTATCATCGTTGACAATAATATTACAGGTCTATTAGACATACTTAATTTTTGACACAGAGAAATAGCGAGAAAAACTGAGAATTGTTTGCGCCCTTTTTTTTTAAATTATACGAAAATTAAAATATGACTCACATGTCCGTAATTTGGATGTACATACAAATATGGATATAGTTCCTCATAAGTTATCAATGAGGTTTTGTAATTCATAATTATTAAATACCTTCTATTTTCATTCAGAATATTGTTAAAGAAAAATTACTACATAATTATGTACTTACCATAAAAAAATATGATTGTTAAATTAAGATATATTAGAATTATTTACAGCTGGGTTTGTATTAAGGCTATACAATAGTGCAATAAAGAACACAAACAAAACAATGATCTCAAACAATAAAATATCTTCAAATTATATCCCTTGGAGGAGTTATAAAATGCAAAGCATTGGAATACAAGTTTTGTTGTTCAGAATAATTAAATACACAAATATCATTGCGGACTCCCCCAAACATTAATAATTCACCATTTCCTCTTACTAGAGAGTACATGACCAACTCTTCTGGTGCTCCATCCGTCTCTCCCAAACGTGGACACAGCCAGGATACATAGTTTAGCGAATTTCCATTGACTACAGTTGAAATATCCAAGACATGCATGGCTAGTGTGTTCCTCTTTAATTTTTTCGTGGCTGGCTGTCTTTGTTGGTTATTAGGGGCAGGTGCTGGAGCTTCTAAACCATTTTCTAAATGAGCTATTTGTCTTTGATTTATGAGATCATTCTCAGGAGGTGCATTATTTAATGAAGAGTCACACGCAAACGCAGCCATTCTGAACTTATTAGCTTCTTGCAGCTGCCTTACTATTTTCATGCCTTTATTCTGAAAAATACAAAAGTGACCTAAATATAATAATAATTAGTGAACGAAATAATCACAGACTTATCTATGAGAGTACCATGGAACACTCAATTACATCATTATCATTTAATCAAGCGAGTGTCGGTAAGTATGTGCAAGTATGCACTATGATTCCCTTATTTCTTAAAAGAATTGCTTATAATATAAATGCGAGTGTGTTTGTTCCTTTGTTCATCTTTTACTCTGCAATAGATTAATGGATTAACATGCATAGACGCCTCCGTGGTGCGTTGGTTAGTGATTCTGACTGAAGAACTGTGGGTCCCGGGTTCGATCCTTGGTCGGGGCAAACATTTATTTGGCAGAGATAAATGTTTGTACTCGGGTCTTGGGTGTTTTAATTGTGTTGTTTTTTGTATGTGTCTGAGGGAATCCTAGTGCGGGGACGTGTGTGTAAGCGTTTATTTATTTACTTAAT
>DWLO01000003.1:0-45838 GCA_018245335.1 Dalla quadristriga
AGAATGAGTGACGCGATAACCTCCTACTAAAATAACTGTTCTGAGCGCGCCTGTTCTAGAAATATCACAGCAATTGGTGCTCATTTCTGTTATAGATGCACAAAGGGAATGTTGGTGGAATATAATAACAGCAGCAGTGTTTAAAAGCAGTGAAGTTGAGCTTCTTATCGGGCCGCCTGCAGCGCGCCGCAATCTGATTTGCGGGCGGCTGTCTACCGTTCTGCCTCCTATTTAAGTTAGCGGAGAGTTCCCAGAAAATGATGCTGAAATTTTAGCTATAAAACATTTTTTTAAACAGTCCCTAGTGGTACCATTTCTTAAAATAAAATATATGATAATGAAGGACAGAATGAAATATAATTAACAGGTACGAGGTCTGATTTATCAAGTTTATGTTCCATAAAAGGACCTATGATCTCTGTACCTACCTACGTTATACGAGTCCTTCTATTCAATTTTTTTCAGTTTGATATAATAGTTAGTAACCTAACCTATTATTGGAAGGTTGGAACCGTCCAAAGTTCACCTTGTTTTTGAGTGATAACAACAAGACCGACTGCTTAACTTGCCATCCAAAGCATAGGAATACTCATAATTAACTACCACTAGCGAGCGGTAAGCCGTGCTAAGTTTCCGTCTGACTGTGCTTAGAATTTGTGAAATACATATACTAAACGATACATTTAGCCGCTCTGCTACTGGAGGCATTCGCTCTTGGCGGTTCTTGGCGGTCTTCCACGGTTCAGTTCATGCGCTCTGACATTTGACGTGCGCGGCAAGTCAGGGCGCGTGGAATAAGCTTCCTTCTGAGGTTTTGCCGGAGTGTTGTGATGTTCAGTGTTTTATAAATATCAATCACAATCTTATCATCAAGTGAACAGTGTGTTTGTTCATCGACCTAAACGTTATAGCCAAACCAAAGACGGAGCTTTCTATGTATTGGTTAGCTGCTCCATAAGCATATTGTCAAAAATAGTAAACTAATTTCACTGTTCACTAATTTGTTGGTGTAAATTTTGATTACCTACATTTCTTTTGAGAATACATGATCTTCAGGTCGTAAAGCCGGACATTTATCTCAAAGTCGGCACGTTAAATGAGATAGTAAAAGTTTTTATGGGTATCTCAGTCGCAATGTAGGAGCGTGCCTGGAACTAGTTAACGACCGAAGCACACTAAACCTACTTAGTCGCTATTGAATCCACAGTAATTATGTATTTAATTTAATTATTTTAATCATCAACAGGAGTTCCCTGATATTTTACAATGTTTGAGAAGCAGCTTCAAAGATCATTATAAAAATTATAAAAAAATAAAAAGAGGCACAGGGGCCCTCGACAATGTGGATTGATGAAATGCATGTGCAACAAGCCGTTGGGTACAGAAAGCTCAGGACAGAACCAGTCGGAGTAGGTAAGAAATTGCTATGAGTCTATGACCAGCAGTGAACTATCATAGGCATAATTATGAAGGATTTTGTATGTTGGTGTAAAGCACATAAAGTATTTTAAGTCTTCGCGAATACCAATGAATTTCGTCTGTAGCCGACTTCAAATAGTCAGTCCGTTTGAACTTGATTTAGCAAGGTGGAATACATTGCAGTTTTATATAATCCAATTAGATACGAGTATTAGAGCATTTCCTATAGATCTCACCCAGGTATTACAAAATGTGTTAATCTTCAATAATTAATTATTTAATAATTACTGTTTAAAAAAAAAAGTATCGTTACAATATCTATTAGGGAAGAACGATTTGTAGGTGTGGCTAACAAAGGAGAACTTTTTTCTATTTTAACTGTATGGCGATTCTAAAGAGTATCTTCTAAAGCTCTGGATTAAATTACGTTAATGTTATTATGGTGCATGCTAGTTTCCAAGCGTTGCCAAGTTTCTGGTTCTTTTCAACCTAATACGAATACGTCCAAATACCTATATTTATTTAGAGAAGTGTCAAAAAACGCTTTGAGCTTCTTATTATAAGTAAGATCTATCGATAACAGTAGTTGAATCGCTACGTGCCTGCCATGACACAAATTATTCTTACATTAAATTATAGCGATTGGAGATTTGAATCTGTAAATATTAGAATTAATAGAGGAGGAGAAGGCTTAATACGAGTATAATAATACAATAGCACTTTCATTTTAAATAAACATGCACACACACGAACACACTCAGTGAGCATGTCAAGTGTGTATCTGATTTACTTTTGTTTCAATGGATATAAAGCCATTTCAAAGCATTAATTTCCTTTTATATGCCAAAGGTGCGCCGCGCCTAACTGTTGAAAGTCCTATTTTATGAGATCCATCTTTTAAAATCACAGGTTATGTTACGTAGATAAAAGTGGCATTAAGCCAAGTGCGAAGTATACTTTAAGAGACGTATATTAAACATGAGTGTTGCTACACACAGGAGAGGGCGAGAGGGCGTCAGCCAGGCACCCTCAGACCCTCACGCGAGGGTTTGGTAATACTGCCTCAATTTTTACTACCTACCTCTCGTGTAAGGAAGAGTGCTTGTCGTCAAAAAAAAATATTTTCATTTTACACTCGCTCGCGGTTTAATTAACCATGGAAAGTAAATAGCAGATGTATGTATGAACGTATTTCCTTATAGATTGCCCCGTAAATATCTGCCGTTTCAACACCTTTTAAGGAAATGAACGTTAAATGGAATCTTATTAGAATTAATGAAAACAGGATTTGTTGGAAATGGCCACATAAATTAACAGACGTGATGGATAACACTCGTTGAGCATCCAGAAACGCAATAGAAAGTACAAGTGGGTATCTGCAAATCTCTATGGGTTCCATTTGTTGTATAGCGTCGTCGCGTCTGTAAGCTTCGCCTGCTTTCAAATTGAAAATTCAATTTTACATTTTACGCGAGAATAACAATGAGTAAAATTACGTTGTATGAAAACACTTTATTCATTCGAGTTTTTTGACTTCAAATTAGGTAGTTCTGTCAATAAAATCGACAATTCACGATGGTCACACACGAAGTTAAATGTATTTATCGCATAACTACACGCTATTATGCGATTTTGAACGATCATCATTATTTTAAGTTCATTATGCGCTATGTAAGTTTTAGATGGGTTTAAATAAGTAGTACTGTTGAATAAATGAAAGAGCACGGGAGCTCAGAAGGGGCGAAAAATGCAGAAGGCTGGTAATTCATTGTGAATGAATAATGGCGAATTTCACGATGTGACTGGTGTGGAAGCGTATGGGGTCATATTAGAATATTATAATTGGACTTTCTTGCCGTGCAAGTAATAGGAAGGTATAATGAATGACGCAACGTCCTACCTTGTTACGCGATAGAGACGACAACGTGCAACCTTGAGACATTTTGAGAGATTACCAATTTATAATAAAGAGAGTTCCCTTTAATATTTGTAATAAGATATTTTTTTCGTATGCTGCAAACGCTAACTTGGTTTGCATTTTCTTGGAACTTCAAAGAGGTTCATTTTGTTAATATTCATAACATTTGTAATAACTGCATAGTAATATGCAAGATCCTGATGGCGTTAGGTTGTCTGCTACTTTATTGTTTTCGCCATTATTATATGGCTAGATCCCCAAGGGCTTTAGTTACATAAAATTCAGTATTCAGTACCTACGATATTCGGCATAAAATCAATTGAAAATCAGGCCAAATTAGGTAGGCGCTTCTTTATAACGGAAAATTCTGTCCAATCGATAGAACTGGGAAGAAAAAGAAATGGAAACAAAGCTAGCCGATACAGATCAAGTTATTTTAAAACGCAAACGAAAGTTTCGTTTTGCCGTGAGAGCGCTGCGCTGTGTAAATAAATTGTTCCTTGCAAACAATGCACGTATTGTTCACTTGTAAATTGAAAGACATAGCTTTGCATAAAGCTTTGCCGTAATAAAAGCAAATTTTACAGCGAAATGTTTGTGTAAACTTTATTGCCGGGACGAATCAACTTACTGATGTTCAAATAATTCAGAAAGTCATCTCTATGGTTTGTAGTACGTACATATAGGTCACTGTAGTAAAACGTTCTTCTTCATTAGAAGCAGTGACCAATGGCGGACTCCTACGAAATAAATGTACAATAAAGGTTGTTTGAAAGTTGAATAAGTCATACACTATTAAGGAAAGAAAGAAACCATTCCTAATGAACACACTTTCATTTTTGAAAATACGTTAAATATACACGGATACCTAATTCGAGTTTGTAAGTAGTAAGGTTGCTTAAGTGGAAGAGATCGCTCTTAGCGATAGGACCGCCTATTGTATACATGTGCTGTTATTTAATAATTTGTATATTCTGTCCTGGTGTACAATACAGTGTTTTTGTTTTGTATTGTAGTGCGCATTACGAAACGGATCCTGCTCAGCATTATGCTGGAAGTCTGAAAACCACCAGCGCTGTTATTCCGCAGGGTCATCTTGGCCACGGCAGGTCAGGCTGTATACGAACAGTTTACACTTTTACCAAGATTACTATAATATCTACACAAATCTCCCACGTATCACTTGAGAATTCGCCGCGCCGGTAACCGATAACCGGTATTAATTTTGTAACATAAGCTATTATTAAAACACAGATTATAGTTAAACAACCAATTCTCTATTTATCGGCAAAATCACAATGTTTTATTTTATTCGATTCCTTTTACAGTCATCTCGTCACCGCTCCGCCATCATCAGCAGCCAGCATTCTATACAAACTCCTTACACTATGTTAACAAAGCGCTGCTTTATATAAGTTCAACAATATCGAACTGATCCCGCCGCAAGCGACCTAGATATGCTGCACAGGTGAAGCGCCACAAAGCGGATAATATTATCAGACAATCCTCAAGCTAAGCTATTGTTGATCTGTGAATAAGACTCGGGCTTTCCTTATGCTTAGTATATTTGTATCGTAAGCGGCAATAGCGGGACTTATAGTGTTGATTCATTGTTAGTGTCAAATAGATTTTAGGGAATAAAAAACGAGATATAAATTGAAATAGTATTAAAGTACGGTTAATCACCCTTTATAAATCAGTTGTAATACCAGTACTTAAAACTTATCGTACTTATGATGTTTAAGTTTTTACTATCGTCCGTCACATTCATAAATTGGTTGTTTTAAAAATAGGCGGTAAATTGTACTGGTCATTTCTATATCGAATTAATACAAACTACAAAGTCTGCATGTCCACCTCAGCCTTTGAAGCCCTCTGTTGGACACGGGCCTCGCTTAACTACCGCCAATCTGATCGGTTCTGAGACCTTCATGAACTCTCCCCTCCATTAATACATAGAATACAGACTAGGTTACACAAAGCGTATTCACTGTATTGTAACTAAGCAGTTTGGAAAGCTAACTCTCAAAGCCCATTTCGGTGTGGAGCTCTCTAACGCGTCAGACACTTATTGACAATAACAAGAGCGCTTTACTATAACTCTGAATTTATCAAACATTGCTTCGTAAAGGTAACATTTATAGAATTTCACAATATATTATCTATACATTTTAACTATACTGACCACTTTTATGGTAAACTAAAAGTAATAAAGTTAAACTGACACAAGCAAGTGTATCAATCCATTTTGATAAGGGTTTCACTCCAGGATTCTGTTTTATTTCTTACGTACAAATTGATTTGTTATGATAGTATGAAAAAGTTGCCCTTTATTTCTATTATTTGTTTCGTCGATATTACAAGCTACAACAAATATATTCCAGAGTGATACTAAAATTAGGACCAGCTAAATGCTGATACTATATATTCTGGAAATACTGCCCTGGTTGCGAAGAATTACCATAAATAAACAACCGTGCCAAAATTTGACTCAGAAAAAGGCACCCAGCCCAAAGGGTACATTGGCGGGCCTATATTGAGTGTTCGGGTAAAAATTTGCATTTCAGAGACGTGTGACAAAATATCTGCGCACCGTCGTCGGCTTAATGAACGAAGAACATTGTCATTAAACGGCTTTACGGGCATGTACGTTTCCCTACCTACGTCAGGCGTGGATGTAGGAAAGTGAGTCGTCGCATAAATTCAGTAATTAGTGCCCTTCAGATATATTGATTAAGACAATCACCCAGCCCGTCGTTTCAGGATAACGTCGGCTCCCGTAATCCACTTATTGAAGGCAGTTTAGGTTACCCTGAGTTATGTCTCTTCACGTCGTAGCTCATTTAAAATGTAATGATTTTGGTAGGATTCAGAAAAGACTTGATATGATACGATAAGCTTTTAATTTGTTATTATTCCTAGATTCAAAAATTAATGCGTAATTCATTTTAAAAAACAATATTTTGTATTCAGCTTCAGACGAGGTTTGTTATAGAATGTTTTAGGTTAATCCTGTAGTATACAGCTGGTATCTCCGATAATTGGGACTTGGCGCAGCTGATATTCATAGCTGTCCAGAGGAGTATACATCAAAATCAAAAACTTAAGCAGGTGAATCTGTTGATAACAATTTTGTGCATATTTTATATTAGTATGTATTATTTGTTATACCTAAATTTTTTTGTCTTTGTTACCTCTTTTCTGAAATTTAATTTTGGTATTGATTGTTTTTTGTTTCCTAAATGTAAAAACGTTCTATGAGAAATGTTAACAAACAAAGTAATAATAAGTAATAAGTTTTACGGTCATAAAACGGAACATAGAAAACCATTGGCGAGAGTAAAGTTTGAAAGGTTATTTCAGAGTTTAACTTGGCACTTCTCAACACAAGGGTCGCTAACTCTCACACCGTTAAAACTAATGGCGACTCGTTTAACATTCCGCCCTATTTAGGCGGACTTAACATTTTCTGGATAATTGTATACACTTCACCTCATTCTACAAGACGGCTTGTAACACCAAGTTTCAAAATAAGCTCAAAACTATACAACAATATTTACCAACCTATTTCAGCTTCTTCAACGTCTGGTTTTGAGTAAAGAGTTATGTAAAATTTTGCACTGAAAGATATCTTAAATAAAAATATAGGTACCTGTAAGACTATCACCTAAAATGCTGGAAAAGTAGGTTTCTATTTTTCCACTAGGGAATTCTGGTGTGTCAAAATGGCCTGCTATTTGTCCAGAACTGTCTTCCTTTGGCGGGTGGCCAGCTGCGCGCAACGTCGATATGAGTTAAAATAATGAGGTCCTAAGGAAAATTACTGCATTTGCTACAATGTCTAGGTACATCACAAGCAACTACTTAAGAAAGCGGGGGTCCGGGGTTCAAATCCCTGGCACCTATGACTTTTCTAAGTTATGTGCGCTTTAAGTAATTGAATATCATCTGCTTTCGGTGCATACCTATACGTTATACCTATTATGTTCTCAAAGGTGTGTGAAGTCTGTCTAACAACACTTGGCCAGGGTGGACTATGACTTTACTCTTCACAGCTTGAGAGAAGACCCGTGCACGGAGCACAATTGGGCCAATGATGGGTTGTGATGATGATGAATGTGTATTATTAACGTGGAAACGGTTACAAGTCTGAGAAAGAGGTAGAATGTAACAGCCTCCGTCGCGCCAGGATTGTCTTCCGATTGGCGGACGGCCAACTTCCAGCGCCAGATCGCCTCGAGTTGCCGCTGCTGGGGAAAATCACCGCAACTGCAAGAACATTAACCCCTTACAATTTATTCGTGTTAAATTGACAATCATGTTTTCCAGAAATAAGTAGGTTACGTATGACAAGGTTGGTCATCAAGTAGATAATATCGCTTAACATTTTTGAAAGCACGTGAGAAAAAGTAATTGTTCAATAAAAAAAATTATTTGCAATATTCTTTGGCAAGACCGACACATTATGTAAGACAGAATTATTTAAAAAAATCATGATAATATTCCTTAAAAATCCTATAATATTTATAGAGGATATAAGTTTTTATTACAGAAGAAACTAAATAAGGTATGTGTATTAGGATGACTATTCTATCTGTTTAAACATTTTGGGACAATAACTCAGGCCACCAAATCAGTCTTTAACTACTACACATTTTAACTAAAAACGCTGTGTCGGGCAAACGCCTGTTAAACTAAAATATATTTATATATTTACAGGGCCTACCCTCGAGAGGCTTTTAGACATCCTCCAGGGCAGGTTCAAGCATATTCAATGACCCTACGGCAGGCTCATTCCGCCGCGTCAGAACGGCGATAAGTACCTACAGGAAATGCTGAGCAGCTTTAGTAAGACGCTATCGAGACGGGGTGCTACTATAGGACTTATTAATATTGGCACAGATAAAACAATAGTTATAGTAGGCACCGCGTAATTTCTAAAACATTATATTTAAACTTTTATTTTATCACAGCTAAAATGCCCTAAGTGGGCACTTAGCGATGGTAATGTTTGTGACAAAATGATTCTTATAATGTAGCTATGATATTGGTGATATTTAAAGACAGAATATGTAGATATTTAAATGTTTATACACAAAAATTTCAAGCTAAAGAAGTCCAGTTTTTTCATGGTCGGCAGCAGCCACACTAAATGCCCGTTTGCTACTTTCTTCACATTTACATTTATTTTACTAATTTCTACTCCTGCTGAAACTTACTCGAAGAGTTCGTGATATGGCGAAATTATTTAAGAACCATTATAATGTTTGTTTCTTATATTAAGTAAAAGGCGAGGCGAAAATGGAATACTCTTCATTTAAAATTTTATCGAATACGAGCAAAACAGAGAGTAATTTAATATTGTTCCGCGCTATTCCCACGGTTGTTTCATGCACGGGTTGCTTGTCTCCTGCATAAGTATATCTTCGCAACGCTAAGTCACTGTAACATGCAATTTGTTTCGCGCTATACTTATGTTGTTTACATCTTTATCGTTTAACATTTAATTACTAACTTAACAAAAACACCCTAGATAACACTTTGACAAGTCAAAAGTCTTTGGCAAAAGCAAGTTCATACAACTATTAATATATTTTTCTTTTGTTACCGTTAATATATGATCGAATTAAGGAAGTCAAAAAATCGTTTTGTAATTTATAATCATAATATCTATACTCAAAAACTTTACGCAATAATGGCTACTGCCGTCTTAAAATTTTCTGTGAGCGAAAGTTTGCACGCAGACGCTACTTGGAATAACAATGAATCAGTCGAACGGACATGTCAGTTCTTATTTACTTTCGCGCTAATGGGCCAAAAAAAAGCAAAAGCTTTCGAGCACACACTGTAGACTACTGTAGCACTGGCAGCGGCTGGGAAAGAGCCTCTCTTGCTCGCCAATGTATTGGTAAATATTTTGGGCTATACTAAAAGGGGTATATATTTATTTAGTGCAGGACGTGTTGGAATACAAGTGGTATAATCAGCGTCACAATGCGAGTGCGTTATGAAGTCAGTGTCAGCAGTGGCAGGCTCAGAGCCGCCCTCGCTCGCCGCCGCCCGTCGGTACGCTCCACGTCGCCAATTATTGTCAACTTGACTCACTTTTTAACCTACATCGCTCACACTTCACCAGGCTTTTACCTGACACTCATTTCGCGTGCGTCCTCGCTATTTCAAAAGAACACCCTCTGCAAAACTGCTATTATTACGAAAAAGTGTATAAACCAAAACCAGCAGAAAAACCATATGCAATAGAATGAATAAAAAATTAAGAGTTGGAAATTACTTATGAATATACATATTCATAGATACATACATATACATATCACAAACATATTTAACTAGAAACTGTCTACAATAATCTGTTTGTAATTACATTAATCGTAAATCTTGTATGTAGGCGTAACAGAACGGTCACTGGGCTGAAATAATAAGACCATGACCTATAGTTATTATGAATACAAAGCAAGTAAGATAGAGGCCTGTGCGTATGGGTATACAATATACATATACGGAGAAAAAATGCTTATTTATATCCATGCACATTTAATGTAACTAATGAATAAGACTAAATAAAAGGGATTGATGACTGTCAATCCCGTTCAGATGGCTATCTTAAGTAATTCCCCGCTCTTCCATTCATGTAGTATTATTAATGAAGACATATATTTAGACCGTATACGTGTTAGATTCTAACTGCCTCAACGCTGACAAGCTGCAATGAAATAGCTTTATGAGCGCCAATTTGCATGCAAGACTTAATTACTTAGTAATTAGAAAAGGGGTTTTTTTCTTTTCTTAAGAATTTTCATTTTAATCATTCAATTATGATAATTTCTCTTGTTGATGGTCGCAGTTAAAGATTATTTCATTCTACAGCTGCCTTTGGCGGTACTTACCTAAATGTGTCATTTTATTTTATAACTATAGAAAAAGTTCGTAGTACATGCACTGCATGAAATGTAGATTTCCTCTATGTCAACTCATAAGATCGCTTCCTTTCTGCAAGATTTATTTTTTATTTACCATCCCATCTTTTCGGATCATTACTGACAGCTAGGTACGAGTACATTTATTTACGCTTTTCATCTCAGCAGCGTTAGAAAATTAATTGGCTCGTTTATAAAGCATGCATGCATGAGTTTTTATATCTGAGTAATAGATTTTCAGTTTTTTCATTTCAATCCTTATTTCATTTAAATAGTAAATACACTAGTGAGATATTTAGTAAAAAATATTTTTTATAAATGATATAAGTAAGTAGATATTTCTAATTACTTAACCGTCTGCAACATTACTTTTGTCTGTACAGTTATAACAAAATTTAGAGGCTCACAGGGTAGCCCCAGGCAGCGTCGGCACTTTTGAATTATTAGCCTAAATCCGATCGAGTATACGAATCATCCCACACACGAGACAGTGTAGCAAAATATTTCGATTAATATAAAACTAAGTTATATTGCGATATGGTTTTGTAGGATCTTTTTCATTTAAAGTTAGACATACTTATTTGATAAACTGTAAAATCAAACACACATCTAGAATTAAACAAAATTTTTTTGTCCATTTGGCGCACTTATCATATTCTAACTCTATTCATATTTTATTCACATTACTTGGCACATATATTCTATTTATAGAGCGAGTGGATGTGAGTGAAAGTGTCTACTCTACATCTACATCATAAAGTTGCCACCGGTCGCTTTTTGCCGCTAATTCGTCAACGGCTGGCGTCGTCGCCTTATGAGCGTCCCTTTGATGCCGTCGTTTGTGACCTTATTCTAATTTATAAGCTTTGATTTAATTTTAGTAAATCACAGTAATCGTTAATTGTTACAAGAGTGCAGCTATAAAAAACAGCTGTTTTTAAGCGTTACTTTTCATAAATAATAATCTTTTTTTTTATGCTTAAGTTTGAATTTAAAATTAGAATACTAGAATCGCGTCACGTGACAAAGTCAACAGTGATTTCGTATAAAGAATAAAAATAATTGTCATTTCTATGAAGTGGATTATATATAACCTAGAACACTTAACTTACTCTTTCAGTCGACAAGCAAGCTCGAATCTCCTTAAATCAATACAGAACGCTTGGTTACCAGCAGGAGACTTGTGGATTTCAATTCACTTTGTCAAAAGCGGAGCTGAGTCCGGAACGCGTTTAAAGACAAGAGCCTGTGCTGCAATCAATATCTTTAAAGCAATTCGAAGTTTACTTCAATCTTATCGTATCCGGATGAAAGTGGATAAGTACAAATTCAATGAACTTATTTGCGAGTAACGTTAAAAATCAAAAGTCATGCGATTAGAGAAAGCGCACAATTCATCAATTCATCAGTTTCTAAAATGAAAACGAACTGTTATCATTTGTAGACCATTTGTATTCCGAGATGCACGAAAATTATAATTGTAATGCAGTGTTAAACATGCCATATTGTAATGGTCTCTATTCTATCATCCATATAATTTAGCTTCGGGTCTTGTGTAAGTCGGTAAACAAATCTATTGTTGTAAACTAAGTGATGAAAACACCGCATTTAAATCAAGTGAAATGCTCATTTACAAGTATTATTCCATTCCCTTTTAATTTATTTAAATCCTACATTCTTGTATTTTCTCTCTTTTTCTATCTTTTGCTTTAACAAAATTGCTTTCTAAAAGGTAAATAGGTATCAAATTATAGGTTGCTCGTTATTTATCTGCAATTGACGTGACGTTAAAAAGTGAAAGGAATAAGCAATGGATATTGTTTCAGCATAGTAATGACAGTGATCTTTGAACGGGGTTATTTAAGCCAACCTCGATATTATAAAGTTGGATGTCACGATTCAGTCTCGCAAACAGTAGGTATATTTACTTGAGCTAGGAATTTCTAGCAAATATTCCTCAAATTTTGAAGGACATTTTCTAATTACTTTAGATAATAATTACAAATAAATAAATGTACGATCATTAAAATAGTCTGATATTAAAAAAACTGGTCAAACTGCCTGAGGACTGAGAATCAAATTCAACAGCATTCAGATTTGTTTATCGGCAACCACGTAACCCTCTGCCAAAAAAATCGAATAGCTCTACTGCTGGAATTTGTAAAAATGGACAACATTGTAATAAAATGTGATCCGTGTCGACTCAAGGGCGACTGCGAGATGTGTCGTACTATGCCAAGTACTTACTCTTATAGCTGCATCGTAGAATGCACAGTTGAATGAATCTCAGAAACAGATCTGATGAATAGTTACTCATGAGAACTACAGTGATACCCACGTGTATGCCATCGTTTAAATATAAAGTCAAATAGAGTTGTAAGCGTTTCATCCATTGGGTATACATAGCATAATCGATAGAAACGAATATAGTTGGTGGCCTTACCAGGTCGAGCCTAAAAATAGGTAGTCTACATAATCATGAAGACATTGATTTAGTGTCACGTAACTTTTGGTAACATAAAATAAGTGAGAAACGTGGAATATCGATACGATTTGCAATACTAAAACGCCAGAATACAATTTCAAAATAAAATGTGTACATCTATACCTATCGTTTATTTCGTTGTACCGTAACATTATCTTTTAGAGTACTTAAATTTAAGTGACAAGTCCATTCCATTTCTATTTTTGTTTCTATTATAAACTGCGTACCTATTTTCAAAGGCTGCTGACCTAACTATTATCTTTTTTTTCTTTTGTCAGATGCACGTATTCGCCCGCCTGCTTTCATACACGGCCATACGTGATCTCCCCACGCTCTTCGTCTGTCATCGTAGGTACTCATACCGCCGGCGGCACTTACAGTGCCATGAGGACACATTGCTCCCAACTCTCGACTTCGATCTAGAATCATACCTTAGTCGCATTATCATCTGCATTCTTCATTCTTAAATCGGATCTGTCGCCGGATAGATCGGCCATCTTGCGTAGAGTCGGGTTCACCGTGTAGTGGTTGTAAGACCAGTCTAGCGCGGCTGTCGCGTCTAGACGGCGCGTCGGATCCCTATCGTCTCCGTAAAATTATGTGATGTGGGCGGTAACGTAGCTACCACAGCTGGATATCCCAGTGCTCTATCTATCTTCGTTTACTTTTTCGACTTCTTAAACTGTCAAAGTATCGGATTGCATACATCGATTGCGTTGTACGTTCGTGGGCGTGTACTCCTTTGCAACTCCGTACTCTTGCCTTTACAATAAGATTGTCCAACAGCACCAGTAAATCCATCTGATGTCAAGGACTGACGACTACATAAAAGAATTGCAAAAGTATATTACTGTAAAGCTTGAAACATAATAATATAAAAACTCTTGTCATGTAAGGCGATAAACAAACAAATAAATCTGCAATCCGCAATGATGTAGTATATAAATTAACTAAATTATACATCGCAATAAACGTGAGTAAACACAATTTGGAAGGCAACAATGGTGCAGCATCGGCTGGTAAGAAACAGCGTTTTACAATCGGCAACAAAGAAATCTAGATCAAACGGACAATGCATTCTTTACGAAACTCGTTAGTAAATTGTGAGGCGTTAGCATCTTTTCTCTGCGGTGAGAGTTCGCTAAGTGGCGAAACTGGCGTCGACAATGGAGCAGGTTCGCTATCGGCAGGGCAGGCGCCTATCTGTTGCGGGTCATCGCGCACCAACCTTTCACCGGCGCGGCGCTAACCACTAGCTTGTACGTCAATCGCACTACTGATATGCTATTACAAGCACTTAAACTCCCAGTAACCATCGAAACTAAACTTCTCAGTAAAGGACAGTAGTGGTGTTTTTTTGCAATACTCCCATTGTATGGTATGAAACTATGAAGCCAATAAGAATATTATCTGAGGCAAAACCATTTTTTTCGTATCGTGGCACTTAGGTTTGTGCGTTTAAACATACAAACTCTTTAGTTCATAAAATTTAAGTTTTATCTTTAACAACACATCATAATTATCATAAACAACCATTTGATGCCACAACCACAATCCCTTGGTAAATATTTAGGTAGGTACGTCAGTTTATAGCTTCTGCGAGTGATGTCACAACTTGCTATCAATCCGGAGAACGTCTGCAGCTGTTCTGTAACAGTTGTAATTTTGATAAGCCTGCCAGATAACTTGTGCCAAATTATTGTTTGTTAGTTTAATAAGTTAGTGGAAAAACATCATTGATCAAACTTCGCCAAACGTGCTATTAATGATATTAAATAATTGCATTTAGGTGAAGTTACGGTAGTTACGGTAATTTTAATCAATTCACGCACTGTCGCATGAGAGGGGTTAGGGGCTCGGCGTAAATTTAATTTACATATGGGGGAATCCGAAATAAACTACACCACTTTTGTAGGAAACCGTTTTCCTTGTTAAGCCCTATTCGGATATTTACATTAGTATTGTAACTAGTTAGTTAAGCGAGCTATGCTTGATAATTTAGATTTTACGTCTTGAACTAACTAAAACACGTAAGTAACATAAATTAACTTCCGTGATAACTACTTCAGCAGAAAATTCCGAATATTTTAAATTATTGATTGAAAAGTTCTATGACGATGTGAAGACCAGTAGGTATAGGTATAATAAACGGTAAAAAAAGCTGTCCAAGTTCGTATGAAAATAAATTTTACACGGGCAACGTTTCAGCGAATAAATATCTTGTTCAGAATATAATCCCTCAAGTTATGCGCCAATATTTTAATAATTAAATTAATCTAAACAAAGATGCAAATTTTCTGCTTTAAACAGGGTCAGAACAAAAGCGTTTCCATTTTGCTCGCTCTATCCTTTAATTACAGAGCCCGAGAATATCCAAGACGTCCTGAGCCTCCGCCAAGTCTGTATCGATCGTTAATTTATTTTGGCTTAAGCCGCTTCCGGACGTTTTAACTGCATTCTACATTTGGATACCAACCACATTATGTAGAACCATACGTATTAAGTATTAGGCCGGTGCTAAAAAGATACAAATGACAAATGAAAGCATTGCATCGCAAAAATCAAACGCATAAAACTCTGACTTCTAACTTTTACCTTTCACTGAGACTACTAAAAGTAAGTACTACTCCTGGTCTTTACTTACTACTCACCCATTCTGCAAACAGCGAATACTCTATACACGCATTGACTGCAAAAACACATAAACTCACACACACAAGTTCCAACTTAGTTCTCATAAGTTAGTATCGAAAAACACGTCCGTGATCAACCCTTACTTATATACATCTGATAGTATCTACTGCAAATCTGACGACGGTTTATTGTAGTTGTTCAAGTCAATAAACATAAGTTATTTGATGTTAAATACTCTAAACAAGACCACCTTTGAGAAACATACCTATTCTGTTCTAGAATATTCCTTAACAAGTATATTGTACTAAACATCTTCATTACATATTCCAACACGTATTTCGCGAAATCCTAGGTATCCTGTTTATCTTATCTAAGCCAGTAGTTCAGCCAGTCCTGCGGCTGCCTTATTTCCACGATAGGTGGGAATTTCAGTTACGCTAGTCGTATTTACGTTTTGTTCCTTATCCTTATTTAATTAACACAAAAACTACAACACTTAAAAGTTTATCAAAGGAAAGTAAAAGTTTATCACAGGTCTCCTTTCAGGCTTATAGGGGTTGATGTTAGCAAAGTGCGGGTTGGCAATCTTTACACGCCTTTGAGAAAATTATGGAGAATTCGCAGGTTTTATAACGATGTTTTCCTTCACTGTTAAAGCAAATGGTATTTTGCTTAAAACTTCCTAAAAATCAGACGTGCATTCTTGGACTTCGAACTTCGAAACAGAAGGCCAATACCATAGGCACATAAAGCAGATACCTAACGTTAACCTACATTTCAAAAGTAGTGTTTATGTTGAATAATATTAACGTCGGTTTTGTTCTAACAGAATCACAATAAACTAAGAGACTAAACGAAAGACTTGCAAAAATTTTAAAATAATTAAAGCCTTATCATATCTACGTTTTGAAATTACTTTAATATTAATAAGTACACAAAAGCTCACAGTTTACCGTTATTTAAAAATTAATTAACTGGATAAGCTTATCAATGCCTAGTTATGACCAGCTCAAAGTAAAGATATGAGATTTTTACCGTAGGTGTACCAGCCCTCAACTCCTATCTCATCCTATAGCTGTAGGCCGTAATTATACTAGCTCCGATACCCTTCAAACTTGATCACAGCAATTCGTACCCCGTAATTTGGTGACAGAGCTAGGTAAGAGCGAAATGTGGCTACTGGCGGCGTCGCGAGTAAATTTAGATAAACCTACTCGTACTATGCAAATTTAAACAAGTAGCTAACTATAAGCTTTCGGTACTCCTACGCTTGTTGGAACTAAATTGGAAGCGTATTTTGTTCTGCGTAATATCTTTACAGTGAAAATAACGAAATAGCACGGTCGTTGCATTTTGATTGAGCTGCACAATTAAATTCTTTACTTATCGGACGTTAACACAGAAAAGTCGTGCTAAGGAAATGGAGGAATTAAAAAGCATTAATTTCGTATTTTCAATTGTAATTTTAGTAAGTTTATGTTATTTTTATGAGGCAGGTAATAAAACAAACAATGTTACTAACAAATATTGCTTGCAGGTTTTTACGCAACCTGTTTTCTCTGGTATATCATCAGAAACAAGTAAGTGGCAATTTGTGTTTCAAGAGGTTCATGTATTATTTGGTAACTTTCATATTTTATTGTAAAACGTAAAATCATGTCATTGAAAATACAAGTGGTTTATTATAGATGCTAATGCAACGCCTTTCTCTTCAGTGAGCAAAGTCATTCTTGTTTAAGCATAGTATTCCTCATTTATACGAATAACTACTCATGAAGTTAGTGCGCAATTGAAAAAATTAATATATAGTTTATTATTACTTTTTTTTTAGAAAGTTTAGGTGTATCAACTTATAATTAAAATCAAATAAACTTACCTGTAAGTGTCGTTCGATGTTTTGCACGATGTGATATTGTTATAAATATTTTTTACACTAAAATCACGAACTTTATGAACCTAAAGGACCCGAAGGAATGAGAGAATGAAGTGTAGATCCTTCAGATTGATAATGTGATTATTCGTAGCGTGTGTGGCCTCAGGTTTTTCTTAAGAAAACGATATCGTAGGTTACGTATGATTAGTGAAAAAGTTATACAATGCGACTTAACTTTTATTGGAATTGTAATGGAAACTTTCAGCTTTAGTTTATTTTCTCATTTTGAAAAATACTATCACCGTTGCTTCGGCCTACAGCGGCAATACTGTCAAGGTCTTGCTCCATGAAACAATAGTGCCATAAATTGTAAAAGTATAAAAACTAGAATTATCTAATCATAAATTGCGTTACAGGTTCAGTGAGGTCTCTGACAGTCGGTAAGGACCTTTAGTAATATTGTCTGAGCTATACTTGCTAGTTGACACGTAGAAATAGTAAGTAGGTACGTCAGAATTAATTTATATTGTTTATTTTAGGGGATACTTTTACACCTGGAGAGATGTTACCAGTAGCAAAAAGGCTAATGGAAAAAGGTGAAAAGAAAATAATTTATTTATATCGATCTGTCTAAATCGTGGGCTAACGTTTTGTAAAAATCACCTCTAAATCTTTGCGTTTTCTGTACATTTATTTTTCACTAGCTAAAGCCCGCCACATGATGAATATATTCGGGTTTGAAAGTATCTCATGACCTTCTCCGTGACTCAAACTAAAACTATCTTGCAACTGAATTCTACGAAGATAGGTTGTATGGTTTAGCCGTGAAGGCATATCTAACAAACAAACAAATTTAGCCATTTATAATATTAAGAAATGAGATAATTACTAATGTATACTCCTATTCGAGTGGTTAAAGGTCATTTATCTCCGATATGTATGATTTTGATGTTTTTCGAACAGTTGAAACACGTGATTGTTTTAAAAACAATTGAATTGAATTGTATATTATTATTTGTGTTAAAGAGAGTATAAAGGCTTTTTTCTACAGTTCCAGAACCTGGCAGTAAGTAAAATATTTCAAAGTGTTAAAATGAGAATTACTAAACAATAACTTAATTTAGGGCTATTGATATCTATGCCAACGATGTCCATCCATGTCTTTTAGAGTCTTTGAACTATGAAATGTTGAATGAAATGTGGCCATAGATTCCTTTGCACAAAGATGAAGGCATTAAAACCGGTTAATTCTGTTCTCTAACAAAAGTGTATGATAAAAGTTTTTGATAACTGTGATTAAATCTAGAACTAGGTGCGAATAAGTAATGTCAACGATCCTACAACGCACATATGACACACTTGGCCTTATATTATTTTTTAATATGCCTAAATATTCTGTTTATAGTGGGGAAAGGTATAGTTAGTGCCTCAAAAAATACTGAAGACCTTGCAGATAGACTATTTGAAGCATTTTGTACGTATGAGAAGTTTTTAAGTTTTTAAGTAATAATCCATTTAAATTATGTCGATGTACCTAATATTATGACGTAAAGTAAATTATTTATCTTGTAATATTTTACAGTTTTGACCTCCGAGCGATATGTTAAGTTAAAAGGTAATACGTTTTTATAGTTACTTTGGTACTACTCTTCATCTACTTCTCTGCGGGATCTGCTATTAGGGTAATTTTGAATACGAGTTACGTGATACAGCGATGCCATGAGATCTCTCACCCATGGTCAAGGCGGTACCCTGGAACTGTGGAGCTGCGACGAATGGGGTTTTTAGCGATAAACGCGCAAGCTTCTGTCTTCGAGGGGTTGAACTCAACAAGGTTCAGTCGATCCCATTCCGAAACCCGCTCCAGAGAGTTTTCGATTTCAGACACAAGTTTGATTCTCCTTTCCTCCACATGTGACCGAAGGGTATTTGCACGACCTTTGTAGAGTGCATCTCACATACAGTCATCCGCATAGCGATGGATGCTGCTGATTTGTTGCAGCAAGTCATTGATATGCAGAAGAAACAGCGTGGGAGATAGGACAGAACCTGGGGGTACGTCAGTGCTGATGGATTTCACATCTGAGCAACAACTATCGACAACGACCTTGATATGTCGCTCAGATAGAAAGCTGGCTACCCCTTTGCTCAACCCCTCGGCAATACCGAAGGCGGGTAACTTCGTGAGAAGGGCCTTATGCCAGACTATGCAGACAGATAGTTTTGGTTTCACATATGGCTCTGTCAGGGTAAGTATGTTTATGGGAGCGGACCGATCTATCCTATATTTTTATTTAACAATTTTTTAATTAATCTTTCAATTTGTACATTTGTAAATTTTTTATCAGAAACTTTTTTCGTTAACTTTCCCTTATTATTCTCCTTAAGTTATTTTCTACAGCAATCAAGTAAATAAAATATACGTCTATTAACTTCAATAGAATAGAAATTAATTTAATCGTGAAGAGACAGCCTTCTCTTAAAACATCAGTCTTATTAAAATTCAAAATATGATGTAGGAATTCAACTAAATGATAGTTTCATTAAAAACTTCTAGATACTGACAATCTTACATTAATGGTAATTTCAGATCTCCACGGTCTGCAGTGGCCAAATAAGACCACTACTTGCCCGTTTAATATTAAGTTTTATAAAATCTGATTATGTTACAACGAGAAAATATTCGCGGCTTCGCCCGCGCTAAATTCCTTCCTATCCCACAGGAACCATGCATTTTTCCGGGATAGCCTATTTCACTCTCCAGTCCATAAACTATCTCTATGCTAAAACATAGGTTGACTCGTCGCTCTGTTGCAGAGGGAAAGAACGACAGACCAACAAAAACACTTTCAAATTAATGATAATTAGTAAGGATAACGTGAATCACAAAAACTTATGTTAAAAGCTAATTTCAATATTTATTTCAGATTTTGATATATCTGGTTTGGATGCTCTTCAAGCGTTGGCGTTAAGCGGGGAAGGTAATTTTTTTTATAGATTTTAGCCTCACGGACAAGCAGACGGGCCACCTGATGGTAAGTGGTCACCGTCGCCTATGGACACCCACCCGCAACACCAGAGGAGTCGCCAAAGCGTCGCGAGCCCTGAAGGAGAGTTCTTTTTGCGCCTTTTTTAAAGAACCCCATGTCATAGTCCACTGAGAAAACCTCAGACGGAAGCTCATCCCATTACTTACGCGTGCGCGGCAAAAAACATTGCGCGAACAGTTTCGTGGAGGACAGCCACGAATCCAGTTGGTGCGGATGAAACCTCAGTCTTCGGTGAATGGTCTGATGGAGGAATAGTGGCGTTGCCATATCTTCTAGTTCCTGGGAGCATATACCACAGTAGAACACGCAGAGGGAACCTATATCCCTCCGTAAACTAAGGGGTTCTAACCTATTAGTAATCTTGGAATTGTTGACGCGGACCGCGCGTTTTTGTACGGAGACAAATGGGTGGAGCTAGTACTGTGGTACTTCTGCCCAAAGGTGGGAGCAGTACTCCATGTGAGGTCTTACTTGTGCTATTAATTAAGATAATATTATTTCTTTAGACAAATATCATTAATTTGTATAATTAAGTAACTAATAATATTTAAGGTGATTTACATAGTCTTTCTTTTTGCAGTTGCTAACAATTCCACTGTAAAATCGTTTACGGATGCACCTGCTGCAATGAAAGAAATATTTCAAAGAGGTTTGTCTATTGATTAAAAATATAACAAAAGAAGATCCATTTCAGACTTTATTTAACTTCCAGTAATAGGCTACCAAATATTCCAGGACAACTAATCAAAGTTGACAATGAAGGAAGAAGATGCAAATATAAACGTGAGTATGGATAGTGCTCCTTACAAAGTAGGTTCTTCTTTTTGCATTGGCCTATATAAAAATGTTTGATCGGGGCGTGAATATCTATACATCTATTTTTCACGAATATATAGAGAATACCTGATGATGTGTTCTGTAATTAAAGCACAGCCGATATCAATAGTTATGAGTCACTACAAATTTCACTTTAGGCACTTCCACTTTTCTAATTATACATTTTTCGAAATAAAATATGTTTAAGCTGTTGCATGTAGTATGTTGGCATAAGCTGTCACCACTGCAAGTGTTAAATTAAAATGAAATAAAAAATAAAGGATTCCCCACCAATTTGAAATTATACTTACTTACTTAAAATACATTTAAATATGAAAATACTTCTTTATTATTATTACTTTACACTTTTGTATAATTTTGTTCCAGTATTGGCCAAAAGACTTAATAGATTCAACGTAAAAAGACGAGGTGGGTATATCTTTGGATTGATACTTTTAAAAATATTTATGGGTAAATGTGACTCATTAAAGGTAAAAGTTTTGTTATCTCATGTAGTTTGTTAGGTAACTAATATTTATTAAATATTTTTGTATTTGTAAATTAATTAATTTTAATCGTTTAGTATTAATTAAGTTAATTTAAACTGAACATATAAAACAAAACAATAGAGTGTTCTATACTATTTACTGTTTATCACTTGAAGCGCTTAAACTTGTATCCTATTCAAATCGTAACATCTTGCAGGAATAGCATTGGCGAAAAAACTTAGCAAGAAACGACGCTTGGTCGTAAAGAGTCGGAAAAACTTAAAAGAGCATAAGAACAAAGTGTTAACGATTGAGAAAACTGGAGGTTAGTCTTTTTTTTTTAAATAATTATTATAGCAGATGCATAATGCTTGTTTGCTACTATAGAGTAGCAAACAGGCATTTCATTGATATTTGTGTCTCCGGCAGCCCTTCGCTTCACCAACCTTCACCAACCCCAAAATAAACCACTTTTGTCTTTGAAGTCACACATACTCCTCACAGGTTGAGTTACTCCTGATGAATACTTAATAGGACGCTTCGTGGTACGTCAATAACCACTCTTTCGAAGAGCAATATCAACTTCACACCTGAATTAGTCACGTAAATGTTAAATGTTCTTATTGTCGGACCGCCATGTTATTCGTTTTTTGACACCTCTATAAACTTGACGACATAAGTATCATAGCGAGCGTCTAGCCAATTATACCCCATACAAATAAATACGTTCGTAAATCAACAGTTTCTATGGCATGTGGTAAATCGACAAAATGTTAAATCGATCGATATCAAGCACATTGCACATATAAAGTGAAATGATGACTTATTATTATAATAATAAAACTATTATAACATATTATGTACCCTACATATTGTAGGTTTGGTACATCTTACTAACATCTAACATTAAACAACTTAATAATATTATAAAACGTATTTCACTTAAATAAATATTTTTTTGTCGTCTTCCGTATAAATGTTTTCATCTAATGTCGAGTTTCTCTAATATTAAATATTAATACAATTAATATAAAATTAGTTATAAGCATAAAATTGATAATAGATCCAACATATAGAATTAAGTACCATCAATTGAATCGCGAATGTTACGTTTAAACGGTCACTAATCCCATGTGTCAAAAAACGAATAACACTGTGGATGGATTATATTATGAACGGAACAGACACGGACGACGTAGCAAAAGGAAGAAACTAAAAGAATCGTACTAAAAATTACTGCCATAACCAATATAATGTAGTAGAAAATTAGTAAAACACGACCTCCAAAAGCATAAGACGTAGACATCAATATGTTTATTTTAACAGCTGAAATTCGATTGTGGTTGACTCTCGAACTAGTATTGTAGTTCTGAATTTCAAGAACTAGGAAACAAGGAATATTACATAATAAATGACGTTTTATTTCCTACTTTGTTAACAACTATATTTAATAAATATTACATACTCAACATTCACAAGCTTTCAATATAGTACAATATAGTTATAGTATAGTACAATATAGTACAATATAGTTATAGTATAGTACAATATAGTACAATATAGTACTTTCGTAAAACCGCATAGAGAAGCCCGTTCGATCTGACCTTATTCATTTTGCAGCCTTGCGGCTAGAAACTGCGTTCAGTAAAATCCACAATATCCAATACCCCTCTATACCTTCCACTATATAGGTAATCATTAATGCCGATGAATACTGATGAATAAAAATTATAAATCATTAATAGAATTTAATGGAATTAATAAGTTCTTATTTACTTCATATGTTACCAACGGAAGGCATAATGAAGGAGCCGCCCTGCCGATGGAGTTACGAATGCAAAAAACCAGGAGACCTCGATTCTTGTCAACTACATACACAGTGTGTACACAACGCAACGATGACCACAGAATATCGTAAGCAACATTAATTACATTTGCAACAGGGTTTTGAATATTCATAATAACTGATAATGTATTTTGATTAATATAGAACAAACGACTAAGTTAATTATTAATGAATATATTTATAGCCGCGCAACTTGAATTAATCGCAACCGATCCACCAATTTAAGCAATCTCCGGTGCGATCTGATTTGATTTGACCGCTATTGGTAAACCAAAAGCATATCCGTGATTTAGAGGGCACGGAAAGTAGTCGTTACATAGTTGTATTTATTGAGCTATGCCCAAGCGTGAACATTCAAAACATCTACGTGTTGATGGTTGAATATTAGGAATCACTTTGTAGATATTGGAGTATCAGAAAAACTCGACCCGAAAAAGGACGATGCACAACACCTTTTTCGTAAAATGTGTAAGTTACTTTTACCTTGTCCTTATTTTATACGAGCTGTAACCCGCTGCTTCTGAAATAAATATACCTACATATGAACTAAATATCTTTTATATTCATATTTTTATATCAGGGAACTTATTTTCTTCTCAACGACAAGGTTAAGTAGAATTATCAAAAATTACGATAAAAAAAAACACAATGCGTATCTTTAGAGATGCGGTTGTGCAACTGTTTGTTATGATTGTGACTATCTTGCAATAATATCTATAAAATCTCATTTTTGCAGTAGGATCAGCGGCTGTAGATGAAGAAGTTGGAAAGATCTGTAAGATAATTTTTTATGTTTTCATCGTTTTAAATACCCGGAAAACTCATTGAGGAAATTAAGTTATATATATTTTAACTTGCAGTAAAAACTCGAATCATATACTTAACACCAAGCAACATGGGTATGTAATTAAAATAAAGTCATGTAACCTTGTCGATGATTACGCGTAATTTATTTATACTGTTTCATTTACTCCTGATTTTAGGCGAGGACGACAGAGTCGAGAGTTTGGGGGAATACTTCAATAAAATTATAATGGCTCAATCAGTGGGGGGTACGTTAAAATATAATATTTACATGTACATCGACATGTATTCGACACGATGTATTGTTTTCAGAATTCAATTACAATAATATGTAACGTAAAATGATTTAAATTTACAGAATTTACGACACCCGCCATTACCGTTACCAAAGATTATGGGAAAATCCAGTCAAAAGGAAGTAATGAGCCCACGGAAAGCGTAATCAAAGACGAAAATTTACAAATTGTAAGAGGTTCAACTGCAATAATTTAAAATTATGTTAAATTGCACCCATATTTTTTATATTTTCCTTTTATGAACAATTGAAGTCCGGCGTTTTAAATTTCATGTTATGACATTTTCCAATTATTTTTAGATTGATAGTAACGTCTACTATGGTCGGACAGTAAGAAAAATGTACAATACAAAAAGAAAATTTTAATTTGATGAACTTCAACTTAAATTCTGTTGTAAAAAAATCGAAATGAAATAATAAAAAAAGTTCCGGCAGCAAAGGTGTTTTACTATCGAAGTATAATTATTAAAAAAACAATTATAAATTCACTTTGTGTAAATGTTTGGGTTGCTACAGGTCAATGTTGAACTAATTTCCATTATCAGTACATATAATGAGTAGGTATACAATGTACGTGTGATGATAATGCTATTATGATGATGATATTCCGATTGTGAGTCAGATGTATCAAGATGGTTAAGAAATTTGAGGATAAAATTGAGTAACTTTGCGTTTGAGTTAAATGAACTAAAATTACTGTATTTAGGTTCTAAAGCTAAAGAGGAATGTTCGGTTGAACTCGAAGTAGAATAAATAGAATAGACGGAGAGAATAAATGTTATATCTATTACTTTCTCGGTATAGCGGAGATAAAAGGCAAAAGGTTACACGCGCCGCTCTCCCGCTCGCGTCCTAGTGCCGATCGAATGTCGGACAAGGCCGTCGAAGCTTCCAGACGTCCCGGAATCGACTGACAGTGTCCGCTATTCTTTGACTTAAGTAGAACGATTACCTTTGTCCTATCACTGTTCCATTTTCAAGGTTGACCTGATATGAAACAAAAGCCGGACTATTATTGAATTCGCTTTTATTTATGCAACCTATTGCTATTTGTACAATTGTTATATTTTGTGATGTTTGCAATGTGGAGAACTACGTTATTATGAATAACGGTAATAACACGCATATAACGAACGCACGAGCGAACTAATTAAATAATTTTTGGGTTACCATTTAATTTATACGATTAATATTAAGACAAAAATTTCGCAATAACTGTCTGTGTTAATTTCTCATAATATTGCGTAAATATCAATCATAATAGGCAATTATTAGTCTTTCAGACCCGACATTAAATTTAGTACCGAAAATGATAAAAATAAGTTATCTATGAGACCGCGTTTTCGGCGACAGCGACGGGCGGGGCGACAGCGAGAGCGAGAGCGGGGCGGTGGATTTGGGTATTTTCCAGGACAGCGGGTACGTTACTCGAACCACCAAGCCACATTGGATCAGCGTGATGGAGTAGGTACGCTCCAGGCCGCCCGCCAGCAGTGGGCCAATATTGGTTGCAGCACTATGTAAGTGCAGCCATTATTTAAGTAACAAACTTTCAAGAATAGAACAGATAAGTTCATTCACTATTGGTACAATACACTTGCAAAATTATTTCATTTTCCAAGCTTGTTCGATAAAATGACATACAACACTACGATGGGTTATAACAAGTGACAACACTCGCCGCTCGTGCGTCGTTCGTCGCGCTGCTGCCGCCCCGCTGTCGTCAAAAATGGCCCATAGAACTGCATCGCCACCGCCATCGTCCTGCCCGTCGCTGTCGTCGAAAACGCGGCATTAATATTATTTATATTATTACCCTGATGGCAAATCTGTCTGCGAGTAATATATTTATCGGCCCACTACAGCCAAACCTGATTAGCGCCACTCCAACCTTTTCTGAGCCCTCTTTATTAAATGGTCCTTAAAATTAATGAGAGAAGGTAAACGTATATACTCGTATAAAGAAGCTGGCTGACTGAACTAATGAATGCATAGATGATTCATGGACTGCATGTTCATATTCAGAAGAAATTATGTTTACACAAAACATTGCGTGAAATAAAAGTTTTAATTGATTGTGCCAATAAATTTACACAGGTTTTAACAGAGATATAGGAGATATAGAACCCTAAAAAGCCATCAACGCATTAGCGATTCCAGTGGAGCTGTTTCCTGTTGTTTTAGTAACTAATAACGAGAGGCGGTTGTATAAATTGGCCAAGTAAAATCAAATCTTAACGCCAAGTCACCTCTTTATACGGCGGTTACCTTATTTTCACGTAGTCCATCTGGTCATTTCTCAGTTTAACAAGCTTATATAAAACCTACGTTAGGTACGTAGGCACAAGTCATTAATCAGTTTAAGCTTAGTGTACAATCGATCGATAGACGCAGCGGCTTACGGTCTGGTGGCCGTACTCCCAAAATGTAACATCAGTGAAAAATACTATTAAGTAACTTATTAATTTATGACGAAGACAAAAGTTAATAAACGTGTTTAAGGGATTTGTCTAGCGGTACTATTGGTTCAAACAAACCGTAGATTTACAGGTCATGTCAATGGTATTTAAGTTACTCACGTATTTAACGATGGATTGAAAACAAAGTTAAAAGTTAAAAAACTCCGACAGAGCCAGGAAATATCTTTAGCACATCATATTTTGTGACTGGTCGATGACGTACTGAGCGATCACTGTGGAAGAAACCGCTGCGCCAGCGCTTTAAGCTTGATTACCGGCACATCAACGTAGGGTTAAACAACCCTTAGTTTATGGCTTCTGTCTGTGACATCACTACAAGCATATTTATGTAATTATTCAGCTTCAAACATTTGTAGCTTTTAAGCTCCGTGCGATATGTTACTCGCAGGTGATCACGCAACTTGGAGCAAACACGATACGTTACAACGTGATACTTGGATGAATGACTGCAAGATCCGTGCATTATAATAATGACAATAAAAACAATGTTTAAAAAAATCGTAGACCCTTACAAAATTGTTCGTACTGTCGGCGCCTTAGGCAGCTGCATACATCACAAACCGTGACCAAGAACCGAAAATATGCATATATACGGGGACATGTTAATGAATGATGGTCAATCCAGTTATTAGATAGCTATGATTGACCATTTCTCGAATGCTTTTGGTTGGTTTAAGAACTTTGGGGTGGACAATAAATTTTGCAGAGTGAACACTCAAGAGACACATCCACAATTAAGCGTCACGGTGGACCTCAGAACAATAGCCCGTTCCCATTTTTAGAGAGGGATCACAATATTAAGTACTATTGTACCCCATTTAATATATTATAATAATGGGTGTACGTAAAGCCACCATCAGCGCCTTCCTCACTCCTCTATATCGCAGTGCGGGCTGTCACTATCAATTATTTAATACTAGTTGGTACCTAGCTGGACTTCGTCAACGGGAATTCTCTTTTTTCTGCGTCCCTATTAAATATAGCGGAGTTTTACTGTGAAGGAAAAACATAAAAATGTGATTATTCAGCTAGTTCTAACGACAAGAAAAATAAAGGATTCTATGTCCTTCTAAGAACCATAACCCTACCCCCTGTGCAAATTGCAAGATATCTACATTAATTACATACAAATACTTTGTTGGCACAATATATATTTGGTGGGTACAATATACACGGCCCGCGAGTATTACATACAGGCTTATAATCGATAAATACTCTTGTGTAATTGAACTTTATACAATCAATAGGCTCTTGTTATATTATCTTGATTATCGCTATCGGTGAAATTATACTCACCAAACGATAACTCGAGGATTGCATCGATCGGATAAAATTAATGTAATGTTTCGTTCATATCATGTTCGTAAGCGTATGAGACACGTTTGAGCGAGTATCTAATGTAGAGTCCAATCGATTAAATGATCATCCTCATTTACTAAAAACTAGGTATTCGCTAGTAAAATTTGCAAACCTTGTTATTTAACTCATGCTTTAAGTGTTCATAGTATCTTAAAAGTATAGTACCTACATTCCTTGAACCTTAGAATATTAACGCATTGATCGCTGGTGCTATTCTCAATTTTTTACTAACAATCCTCAGTCACACAAAATTTTGCAATACAACTTTATCTTTTAATACACCTGCCAATATGCGACGGTAACCACTTACCATCAAGGATACATGTTCCCCTGCCTAATGCAAAAAAAAAAAAAAATCTCGAAGAAATTAAACTGTCAATGTTGTCGAGTTTAATTAGCGGTGGAGCACTTTAGGTTAGTCTACTAGCCGTTAATGGAAGTAGCAGATACTTCCATTAACGGCTTGCACTGTGTGCACTGGTCCTAAGATGAATGAATCGTTTGTTAGTAGAACCAAGTTGCAGGGTAAATAATTTTGATAGAATGACGTTTCAATTTGACTTTGTAGCGCTCGGTTCACTCGACAATGTAGTTCGTTTTGTTTAAATGAACCGTGCAGATGACGGTTACAGGCTGCCGCACGCTGAATCTGTGACATTTCGTTTATTACCAAGACTTATACTAATCGTCCACGTTTAATGTAGTGGTTGTTTACTGAAACAGCACTGGAAACAGCGCTGAAACAGCAAAAGCACTTACTGGTAAGAACTAAACTGGTCCTGAATGTTTACACATTAATCCAACATTATTTCAGAAATTGTTTAACAATATAGGTATTAAATTAATCAAAATATTATGTAAGTTGGCTGTGAATTCGTGAGTCAGTAAATCAGGCGTTCTCTATATATATTAACCACGGTGTTGTGATCGTCGAAGCTCGGTTTTAAGGCTTTAACGCGATTAAAAATATGCCTCCGTCACAAAATAAAAGAGCACGTTAAACGAATACGGACTTAAGTATGTGCTTTCTAAAATAAATTCAACTTTCAGAAAAAGGCTTAAAATTTAACAAACGATTTTAAACTTAGAGTACCCTAGTATATATGCAATTATGTGATGTCATGTACTTATTTTGTTTATAAATAAATCAATTAAAGAACCCGTCATTAAATGTTTGACACGTATACCGGTTGAATAAATAGGTGTAAACAAGTTAAAGTGTGAAATTTACACAGCTAAAAATATTTTAAAAACTGTAACTTTTCATTGCTCGAGATGAGCATGCTCAACAAAAATATAACATAACCATAAGCATCGCTTTCGTTTCTCACTTGACCTGGTATGAACTGCATTAAATTAAGCAAATACACTGTCAGCACAACGCAAAATTTAGCACATACACTTTTCAGGTCCTTAACTACTAACTTTAGTTCTTGGTCTAATTTGTGTATGCCATTTTCGGAATTTCTTTTGTATTTTAACGTCAAAGCCGTAGAAAAAATCTATTACCTATATATTTTGTATATATATAGTAATCTATATATTTTGTTGCACGATCTTATTATCAAGGAATAAACGTTCTTCTTCTACTTTATTACGACTAGTAGTAGTATTTTTGACCACTTCGGTGTCTTCTTAAAGACCAGTTTGGGTTTGGGTTTACAGATGTTATTTTGTAATGTTACGAAATTGCTTACGTTTAGCTCACGTGTGGTATTTTATACCACCAGCACTTATGGGTAGAAATTAATTGCGTGCATCGCTAGAATAACTTGCAGAGGTAGCCCAGTTGGATAGGCCGCTTATTAAATAGTCAATGTAGGGACTCAACAGGCTTCGTGACTAACATTGTAGTGGAGTGTTGTCGGTGTGTTGAAAGTTGTTTATTTTATAATCGGTCGAAGCCGCAGGTACACCCAATTACGTTTCGATCAGGCCGGTGCCGGTGGCGCGGCGTAGCGGCCTACGGCGCGTGCGGTCGCCCTAACAGGATTATTGGCCGTTGGCGGGGTGAGCCGGGCCGGTGCGACGACCTGCAACCACCTCGCTCATAATTCGATACAGATTCATCAGCGACGCCGACTTCCGTCTAGAAGACCGCTCATGTTGTTAACGAGCGTAATTTTATTTACGAACCTGGCTGCTGATGGTATTTGAGACGACCGACGGGTTATAGAATCGACCACAATTAAATTCGCTTAGGAAGTTCATTATCATGTAATATGGTTGTAAAACTTTTATAATCATTTTCACTGCCGTGTGTACTTGTACCCAAAACCACATTATAGATACGCGGGACTGAGTCCAGTAATTATGAGATGCAAATATTGAAAAAATTTAAACAAGATAATTTCTTTAAAGAACTGCCAATCACGGCATAACATGAACAGCACAAAGAATAGCGGTACAAGCTTGTTGCAACCTCGTTTATTGACAAAAAAAACAACTGGTAGCATTGATGCGGAAATGCTGATAGCAAGCAGACAAACAGTGGAAATGTTATGTTTCTTTTACATTTTACGCTGAAAGAGAAAACAAGCAAAAATATTGCAATATTTTTGCATTTACTTGGAAAAAAAAATTCGAGCCCTGTCTGTGGTGAAATAATATTTCTTTTATATTTATTCATTTAATCGTTTCAATGATTTAAGTGTTTTAATTTGAGTATTTAAAAACATATTTTCAATAACTCCAATATAACAGTAACAATATAACCACAATGGTTCTTTCCAGATAGTTATCTACGTACCAATCGTTATTCAATCATAACTTCCATGCATGGTGTTCATTGAATCGACAACTTTGAATAAAGAATATCTCATGCTTCATTTTCGATTCAGTCCATACGATTCATAAGCTGATAAACATTGCGAGTTCCGCATGCTGCAAATCTGGGCCGGTAGGTACTCACAGTTCGACGTGAAAACGAAACAACGTTAATTAAATCTGGATCGGAGATAAAGTGCAAACGCTATTCTGCTGAATGTAGAAAATCCATCCGTCCATTATGAACAGCGATCCGGTTATTTACTTAACCCGTTTCACAGGGAGACAAAGCTCGTACTTATTTGACGTTGATACGTAGTAAGGTAGTGAGCAGAGCACAGCGTTCACAAAATGAATAAATGAATTTGTCGCCGCGGGAAGGGAGAACTGACCGATTCCATAGCAAACTTCCGGTTTTGTAACCATTGAAACCATTTTAACGGAACTGATACATTTCTTGATTTCACGCTATTCAATTTATTATATTATTAGCTATAATTAACCACTATTTTTTAAAGGATGCGTGATGTGATCATCTATCTTAAATTCTTCACTACTCAATTTTTCAATCAAATATTTTTACGGTGACTAACAATAATTCAATTATTTCATCAAATTATATGGATGCCGGCTACACTTATACAAGAGGCGACCATCTTAGTCATCAAGGGTAGCAACGCAACTGTGGCCATCTTCGAACAGGACCACTACTAACCACTACCAACCGGACTATCACTAACACTGACTAAGAGTACTTACAGTCACTAACAGTCCTCTTTCCCATAGTCCTTATACTAACGAATACTGAACAACTAACATTCCTATTAACGACTCATACTAACTGGACTAACATTCCCAGTTCCTTTTACGATCCTGTTCTAGGTTTGTCACAGGTGTCATAGGCGGCAGGGGATGGGTGGAGCTGTATCCTCGTTTGTTATCTTATACACATTAAAAAAAATATATATTAACTATCCGTTGATATCGTCCAAAAAAGTTGAGATTAGGAATTGAATATATTTTTGATATGACTAAACATTGAGGTTAAGACATAGCATACATACCTAGTTTAAGTTACTTGATGTTTTCCCGTTTGGCTTTAATCGCTGACGTGCGCTACTTAGCAGTCTCATAAAGGGACGCATCTTATGGAAGTTGTCGTATATAGTTGTGAAATATTCAGATCTCTGGGGTGAGTTCCCCGTGCTACCATAAAATACAAAACAAGGAAAGTTTCCCCCTAAATCAGCGCACAGCCTCCCCCGAGCCCCAGTACAAACATGCCCGGACAACAAACAAACTTTCTTTTAACTCTAAATTCGGTTCGGTCGTCGCATTAATGTAAAAGCACTTGCATTAATGATTGAGAATTAATGTAAGCAAAAAGACTTCGTAATAAGGCTTTAATTGGTTCATTGAATAGGAGTCATAGCTTAAGTCGGATAGGCAATTTAGCTCCACGAATCAATTTAATTCAAGGAGCATTACTTAAAAAAAAATTAAAGCTCGAGAACGCGTATTTTTCGTCCTGAGAAGCAGTATTTTATATAAAGCGAGTTAGGTACCAACTTCGTTATCAAAACTATCAGCTGTAATTTGTTTTGAGTTGGAATGCAGCTGATATTGTTTATAAGCTAATTTTAACGTATTACGTTTTAAAATATCTAAAACACGTGTCGAATTGATAAATTCGAGAATTTAAAAACAAGTTTAAAAGATATCTCATAGATTTTTTTTAAACTTAAGGGATATCTTAAACTTGTTTTTAAACTTTAGAGATTTGTTTTTTGGCAGCAGGAAAAAAAGGGTGTGCCTAATTTATATCACAATAGATTGTCAGCTAGGTTGATCTGTATCAGTGACGCGTAATGGAATACGTACGACCTCTGACCGCACCGCACCGCACAGGTAGTATTTGGTAATAATGTTGACCACAACTCGACACTACCGCTATTTACTGACGAATTCAGTTAAAACACATCTAAACGTTTCAAATAAATATTTGCATTTAAAACAAAATAACAGTATATGTTACAAAATAAGCATTGAAAAATGTTTGTTGGTTTTTCTTGATCTTGTTGCCACTGGTGATTTGCGTATTGGACATTTTGGGAAATGGGCATTTTGACATAACAGGCACGTAAAATAGGCACGTTTCAAATCCAATTCATTAGTTTTACTATTACGCTTTTCAGTCAATTTAACCTGGAATAGAAACGAAATGTTTCTAATGGTTTTAAGTCGGAGTTCTTAAGTACTTCTATATAATCTGTGTCTCTATTAACCAAAAGCAAATATAGGAGAGTCCATTACTTCCTTGAAATTTAGTGTAGGTAACTAACGAACTATGTTGGATTGCAAAACGTGGCTTCGATAGTTCTATACGGATCAGCAGGTTAACCGTTTTGATAAGTTTGACAGTATGCAAATATTATATATAGTAAAAACCGGTGGTTGAAACTGATGCATTCGTAAAAAGAGTCCGGATTTTTAATTTACGTTTGACAAATTAAATAAAGATGCGCTGCAACTTCCTACTAATCGCCCGTTGTTTCGTTACAGTTTATTTACACTCGGCTGGAAATGCGGCTGAATAATAAAAGCAATAACAACAGCTCAGACTCGCACAAAAAAGGGTTCGGCTATTAAACTTGGCGCGGTTTTTACTATGGAATCGAGCGTGAAAGAGAATGCAAACAACAATAATGCAAATAGGCGAGATGATGGCTTATTATCACACCATATCCTAGTTTGACGTGGTGAGCGGGAAACCTAAACGGTCATAAATGGACAAAGAGTCAATTTACAAATGAACCGCATTCGGTAAAGTGCAGCGTCGCTCGTGCAGAAAACCTGATGCGGTAACTCGAGATTTGTAATCAAGCGGTCGGATTAGGAGATAACAAATTGTCAGTTTGTATAGGATAGTATACTATAGTAGTATAGATGTGCCTAAAAAGTAGTGATAGCAGAGTGGTTAAGACTTCGTTACCTCCTACTCAGTTGTCCCGCGGTTCGAATCCCAATCACCTATGACTTTTCCAAGTAATGTGCGTTTTAAGCAACCAACAATCACCTGCTTTATACCTGCTGCACCTGCTGCAACGTTAGGTGAGGGCAAATATCGGGCGAAAACCTGCCTGCCTAAGAGTTCTCCATAATGTTGTCAAAAGCATGTGAAGTCTGTCAATCCACACTTGGCCAGCGTGGTGGACTATGGCCTACTCAGGCCTACCAAATCCGTCTCATTCGGAGACAAATTCTCATCAGATTGCAACAGTGACACCATAAGAATACAGGAACATAGAAATCGTCGTTGTTGTAATTTCACCTTCTGGGATGAACAACATATCTGGATAAACAAAATATCTGCAAACCTTATGAACGCGATCGGCTTTTCAAATGTCCAGCTCGGTGACCTGAAACAAATAAATGCTTCTGTTATGTTGTAGAACTTTTATATAATAATTTATTGATTAAGCATATTATAATTATGTAAACAAATCAATTAAGTACGTCTATTGCACCCCTGACTTATGATGACAACCCGTTAAGCAATCAAAAGGCGAATAGCTTCAGATTTTGTATGAGGAACGCCAGCTATGAGGTGACTAATAATCGAGAAGCTACATAGCTTTTGCGTATTGTGCATTCACAGGTGCTAAAACAGAAGATTCTTTACTGCAATACATAGTAATAACTACTAAACAAAATACTTCTAAATTAAAAAAAAACTTTATTTTAGTTTTCTATTGTTTTGAAATCGATTTTAAATGTAATCAATTCTGAATTTGATGTATTTTTTAAATATAATGGCTCTAAATTATAGTGTACCTACCCAAGTAATGTATAGCATTACGAGCAATTGTTGCATTAACAACAATAGATTGAATCTTGTGTTTGACTGACTGTAATGACTCTTCAATATTAATCATCTACAATAAATCATGAGCTCACTTAAGTTGTGATATTGAATATAGATGATAGAACTCGAAGACTTGAATATAGATGGTAGTATTCTCAAACAGTATAGGGATTACAACACGTACAATTAAATATAAAACGGCATCATAATTGAGTATGGTTTGTTTAAGATTGATGAGGTATAGGTATACAGTATGGATTTTTGAGACAGGGCAGCGAGGGTAGGGACCTTAACAGTTGTAGCTATCACAGCTGTTGAAATATATGGGAAAAGTTTTTCGTCATTTCTGACCTCTCTAGTACTTAAACCTCAGATGGTTGAAATTAGTATTTTGATCCTTATTAGAAATAGGATCGAGTGGCGTTCATTTTGTAAAAATGTATGTTGAGAAACGAACAATTTTCTTGCTGACGTTGAAATATTTCCAAAAGTTAGGGATGGTCTCTTGAGAACGTTTTCCCCTAGCTACAACGGTTAAAGTTACTGCCCTTACTGCCCCGTCACAAAAATCCATCCTGTATATCATGGCAGACGTAAATAGTTCTTGCAGCAAAAACTCGGGGAAAACGATTTCTGAGTTGCAATCACTCTCTGCTGGGCACGGGTTTCTTTTCGGATAAGCAGACTTGTCTGCCTCAATGAACATTATGAACAAATTTCAGAATTTTAAGATATAAGACACTTATCTATTTTGAAAACGGACATTCGAACGCAACTTCCAATCACCAAAGCATGCGACAAGTCCGCTTCATAAGCACAATATCTCCACAATAAACCGAATCGGATCAAGTTGATTATAAAAGCTCATCCTATGACTGACGAGAACTTTACCGAAAACCTTTTCGGAAGGAAACTAATAGTTATTCAATACCCACACTAATATGATCATATTATATTCGCATCGTCTTTATGCCGTCACATTAATAAAACTTCCTGCCCGTGGGTCGACCCTGTCGTTATATGAGCCCTTACAAAATATCACAAGGGACGCTCGGAGAGTAACACTAGGCTTCATCAATATGTGTCATCGGACACACAGTAGCCAAATAAAAGTATTATGAATAGCCTTCCGATAGACGGATGATGTAAAGCTGTTTCACTCTCCTTATACTAGATGGTTTTAATCCGCCGGGGGTGTGGAACCCGGTACCTTAGTTTCGTGTCCACCACAGCCTAAGCCGAGCCTCTTGCGTGACCATAGGTAAGACGCAAACCCACATTTTTGGAGAACGCGGATGAATCTGGGCCACCAGCGCCAATTAAAAGAAAATATAAATAATGAACTAACACCTAGCATTTATCAAAATTCAACTTCTGAAGGCGTGGAATAAGGGCGGAAAGTTTGTATGGTCATACAACAAGTTACAGGTAATTACTTTACGTGATTAGGCATTTTATGCCCTGTCTCATACTCCATGTTATATTTTGCCACCATGGCATACTCTCATCGGGTTAGTTCATTAATCGTTAGTGATATTTTTCGTGTAACTCAGACCATGAAAGGGGCATTATTTCATGGCTATTTATACTTTGATTACTTTTCGTGTTATTATGAGCCGCTATTTATAGAAGTTACGTTTGCTTTTTATTTTTATACAAGGTCGGCACTTACTCATTATGACCAAATCATTCAGTTAACATAAGTTTCGTACTACCAGTCAAGTAGCTACGTAATGCGGACGAATTTAAAAAGAAAACAAAATATTCCAAGTGGATATTAGATTTTATTATTATAATTCGGATTGAAAACTTGATTTAAAAACATATATCTTACTCTTAAAACTTATTATTGTAATTCTTAATACTAGAGAAAAAATTGAACCATAAGTGAACCTGTGAACCCTGTGAACCCACGATCTGAGACTGGTCTTCCCGCATCGCATGAAAATTCAACGAAATATATTTGAGCCTACCAAAAGAACAATAAATAATAAGATGGCAGCGAAAGCTTATATCTAAGTGTGTCAAGTATGTTAAGCGGAAAATTTTCTTTGAAAAAGAAATGCCGTGTTTAGCACCCTTTTCGCTTCTGGATAAATATACGTTGTATCTACCGCTCCTGTTGTGGTTGTCAAATTATGATAACTGTTATGAAGAATCGTCGTAAGCATCCTACAATAAACTAATAATGCTTCACAACGATTAAGCCGTAAATGCTATTTGTGTAAAGTATAAATAAACGCGGTCAAACCACTTCTAGTAATAGTAGCCCTGAGTTACAAGGCTTGAAAAGAACCTTCATCTGCTAACCACACGTTTGGCTCGCCCGGGAATCGTACCAGAGATCCACAGCACGTTTGTCCGGTTCACTGCCAATGCTATAAAGTATACGCCAGAATACGTCAGAGCTGGAAATGTATGTGATTCAAGCCATATGAGGTCCTTGAAAGGAAGGACTTGTTACGGTATGACGTTTGTATGCATACTCCATCATGCAGTGCATACTCAACGCAACATCGACATCATGTCTTGACAGCTAATTAATTGGCACATACGTGTAATCATTAAAACATTAATCAATGGATTAAAGAGGATAATGTTACAATTATTCCTACATATATAACTATTATTTCATGAGTGGCTCGGTGCCAGCGGTATCGGTGGGCTCAATTGAGGCGAGGCGCGGCACATGGCTGTTTTATCTGCCGGTTTATGTATGCCGCCGTTTAATTATGAAAACTGGCGCTTCATCGCTCAATATAGAAACAGAGGTAGTTGCAGTCATTGATATTATGTCCAGCGTAGAATACAGTGCAGATGCAAGAAGTAGCACACATTATTATCAAAAGGTAATCTTTTGGCAATGTTTTAAAAGTAGTAATTCTGCCATATATAACCTGTATACGGGTCACCTGGGGCGGTACCACCGTCACACCATATTAATAATCGTCCAGACCATTAGTATTTGTCTTATTCGAATTTAGCCACAGATGAGTTGCTATCCCTGAGGACTGTGGTGGTCGCCTCTCGAATAAGTGTAACCGGCATCCACACCTTTCAGAACGGAACACAATATTTAAAAATGAAATTATTCCACGGCAGAAATGGCAGTATTTCTTAGCTTCTCTAACAACAAGATTGATATTGATCAGTGGTGTGCGCCCCAAGGGTTTTGTGGATTATCATGGTACTAATTCAATAAAAGATGTAGAGCTAAGAGCTAACCTACAACAATAAATAAGCTCCTTATTCATTCATTTATGTATACGAAATTATTATGTAATAATGACCAATGTTGTTCGGTAATAAGCACATGGCGCTGGCGATACAAGGGTCGGTCAGTGACCTCTAATTTCACGGCACCGTTAATCACTTTCGCGCGGGAAGAACGCCACGATACACGCAACTCGAAATGGCTACTGACCTCGATTTCAACTTCAAATTTCGTATATGGCAGTGTCCATCTTAGGTTTAATGCATGCGCATTCTAACGCAAGAATACAATGACGCGTGTCAAATACTTGCCAGATTGATACAGTTGACGTGATAAACTGCAAAATAAATTACGCACAGCGGGGTACATACATATCGTCGATATAATTATACCCGATAAAGTCACGATTTAGTGGAAACTCATAAATAACTATTAGTGTACGTTATTTGAGCACGCGCGGTTTTTGTCGTTAACTTTCGTTGGGTTCTTTGAACTATAATTGTAGCAGCTAGGTAGAAAATCGCTCAAGGATGTATAGACTTGCATCAAATATGAATTGAACGAGGTGTCAAACATGCGTTGGGGCACGGACGTTTGCTTCGCAGCTCCTCATTGTTCTCATCGTGAAAACTTGTCACGTTTGTTCCGTCTCTTCTTTCTCAAATAAAACAACCCCAAAAAAGGAAATTCCAAATACGTCCTGTGATATGGCAGCCGATCTAACACCTACAGACCCTACAGCTAAGGTGATGAATCTCCCTATTATTTAAACTATCTAACCAATGTACCTACATAGTAAGTACTCGTATATTTTCAGCTTAGTTTTATTTTCCGAATTATTTATCACATTTAACTATTTTTACTGCCCATTTTTAACTATATGTCTACCTCGGTGACAAATAAACAGTGGCAATAATTTCCCATTTATATAAATGCTATTACAAAGATTAAATCTATCAACACTGAGATAATGTGAAACTAAATAGTCTCGAGAACCATAAATGGTTAATGTGCGATTGTTTACGACTTTTTAAAGGTCATCTCATACATATAGCAAAATCTTGATCACCAAACATAATCGCTGTCACAAAATAAAACTAGCATTAATTAGGTATAATATAATGCTGATGCTAGTTTCATATATTTAATATGCAAGGCTTTTAAATACACAATAATGCAATATAGAGTTGAGGACAGAGAAACGTGGATGTGAATTAGATTTATTCGTGACTCCTTCTCACTTCGTAGTTTAAATTAACGTCGTATTGTGAATGCGTACGCTATAATTTACGTAAAGAACATTCCGGAACGAGTAACAGGCCGAGTGATATGAGCTCACGACTGGGAAATACTCGTAAATCTCGCAAGTTGTGGGGCGGTCGACGCCGCGCAGACTGTGGGTATTGCGTACTGCTGCGTCGCAAACAATGTATCCGCAATTTTGGTTTTCATTTAGGCAGATATGAGATACTTCGTTTGAGTCTGTAGTTAAATGTTTCATGGCTACAGATATACATCGATTGATCAACATGATCAAATCAACGAGAATCTTAAAAGTATGCGACTGATACAAGTCTTAAAGATGTCTTAGAATAAACTATAATTATGCAAGCAGCACCACGGCCGTCCACTAGTTATTAATACATTTAATACGAATCCTGTGGCCGACTGTATGTTTTCATATTTCCATGAAGTAACTACCTACAACTTGTTCAAAGGCTCAAAGGTTCCCTGTTTCATTTAAAGCAAGGGTTCTCTTTTCTGATTAATAACAGGGATTTATCCCACGTGAAACATAAATATATATATTTATGTGTACTATTTTAACATGGAAATAATCCCTGTAAAGAGGAAGAGTGCGACATAAGTGTGCGATTATAAGAGCATACCTCCTACTGAATAAGGTGGCCTAATTGTATAATTAATTGTAAAACTGTATAATTTCACTATCGAATATAATATTTGAAACAATCCTAGTGCAGCAATTCTACAACCCACAAATTGTAGGCAGTAAAAAGTGCTGCCAACTACGCACGTGAAGCCCACGCGACGTTGAGGCAAAAATGGCTATAGAATTACTAAAATGGCTTAAACAGTCACGAATAAACATGAGTAAAGTTAGTCAACATTTACTTATTTGTTTTTTTACTCAATTTTAGCTTATGCACTCCGATAGTTGAAGATAATAATCGCATAAAAATAACAACGACTTGAAGCCTGAACTACACTTAACTACATTCGCAAAAGCGATACATGTACATTATGTTAACAAGTTTTGAAGAATATCATCACAATTATGAGTTCAAATACTTTGCTTATTTCAAAGAAATAATAACACCAAAGATAATGAATGTCAGGTAGAGTTCCGCAATAAAAAACTCTGTTGTTCCCTAAATTTTATGTGACTGTTACATTTCGGGGTCTTATAACAGAGGAGGAAGTGAACTTTTAAATTTGGGTACTCTTGAGAAGAACATTAATGACTTGAACCGCCATTTTGAAGGGCTTCCTTGAGGAAAAATCCCCATTCGCTATTCGAAGGGGAAGTAATGCATTTTCCTTTATCACCGCGCGGACTGTTTGCGCACTTCTCGACAAGGGACCCCCTTTTTACGATTATTGTGTTCACATCGTTACATGCGATCTGCACTAAAGCAGCGCCTAGTCCAAAAGCTATAAATGTCAGGGGAAACGGTGTATATACTATTTTTCATAAAATCAAAATAACTTAGTTAGGTACTATAATTATAGTTAATATAATTTTAAAACTATCAAGAGAAGATCAAGTAGAGCAATTTCAACGGATCCGCTTGTCAGCGGATGCACTAATTCGTCGCCCGCTTGGGAGACTTCCGTTTTAGGCGAAACTATATTTTTTTCGTCGGAAATAGTTTAGATATATTTTTTTCAAGATGTACTTATATTAATGATGCATAAGAGATATAATAATGAGAAAATAGCATACGTCACGGAATAACCCTAAATATATACTCCTCTATATTCTGCCGGAATGTCTCCTGAATCGGGATGAGGGAGATGCTCTACTGAAGACGCTTGCTACGAATATGGGAAACTTTTTTCAGTGTTGCTGGCTGGCTGGCTGACAGGCAGTTTGTACCTATGCGTTTGTCAGTGCATTTCTTAAGAATAGAAAATCAGTATTTATAATAAATAAATTAAGTAGTATAGTATAGTTTAGTAGTAGAAGTATATTACAAGAGACATGTAGTACCGAATATAAAAACAATTTTATTATAATATTGGCATGTAGATTAGTATAAATACACCTTTAAATAAATGATTAAAAATACCCTCAATATAACGTTTGTTGTTTGAAACTAGGAACAAACGTCTAATCGTATTTTCCAACTTATGAGAAAAGAGTATAAGTACGAGTATATATTTATTTTACTTTGAACACATTTAAACTTAGTATACTGTTAACAATATAAGTTATGCCTGTTAAAATGCCACAAAAGAAAAAGAGGTTCGTAAAGCTTCAAGCAATGGTTGTAATGGGCTGTCAGAAAGACCGTTTCTTCCTTAGTTCTTTCGGTTATAGATAGATAGATAGAATACTCGTTATTGTACGCACGAAGTAATTACAGCAACAGCAGCAATATACACAGAAGACACAGTACAAAAGGCCTTCTTATCGCTATAGAGCGATCTCTTCCAGACAACCTTTGGGTATTATGTCCTATTATTAGACATAATAATAGACATATTGTCCATTATTAGAAGAAAAGGTAAGGTAGGGTGTACAAATATGATTATAATAACTTCCTTCTCTGTCTCTTACATAACAATTACAAGAAATGTTACCAAATGCCAGTGGTTGCAAAAATTAAATTATTACCAGTTCATAAAATATGATTAGGTAGTACGGAGAACTAACAATGAACTGGTAAGTTCAAATTGCGACATGCGTCACAAGCGTGGCATTTCAAAACTGACGCAAGTACAGACTACGTGAGCTAGAAATGTCAAAATCGTGTAGGCAGGCTCTACGTCCAAAGGTATGACGCCGAATCAGAGCAGACTCACCGTAAGGCCCAGTGACAACGTAAAAATGTTCATTCATACCATGCTGAAAATATGCAAAAGCATAAAGTGCACCACAACTATGCTGCACAAATAGGCTAAGCTGCTAGTTGCAAGTTCAGTTTTTTCATGGGAATAAGATAGCAAACGAGCGTGCAGCTCCACCCGTCCGCTGCCGTCCATGACATCTGTTACAAACCTCGAATAGGACCGTAAAAGACTGGAGAAGACCGTAAGCTGGAGGTGTTAGTCCAGTTAGTATGAGATATTAATAGGAATGTTAGTTGGTCAGTATTCGTTAGTATAAGCACTACGGGAGAAAGGACTGTTAGCGACTGTACGTCCTGTTAGTCGGTGTTAGTGATATTCCGGTTAGTAGCTGTTAGCAATAGTCCTGTTCGAAGCACAATTGTTGAACAACAATTATTTCACGGCAGAAATGGGTGTGGCGGTGGTACCGCCCCGGGCGGAAACGGAAACTTATGAACGAAAAGTTGAACGTATGAAAAGTGGCCTACCTGCGTATCGCTCGTTTTCATTCAGCAGCTGACTTTGATCTGAACAATTGCTAACAACATTACGACAAGGGCAAGCTGCGCCGGAAAACTGTCGACCATGTGGAGCGTGAAATAATGCACCACATGTTGAATAACATCGGTAATTAATTGCATCGGGGGAAAGCGCAAGTGTTCTCATGCGAGTTGAAGCAAAAACTCGACACATTAGTTAGATAATGGCAAAGGAACGAGTAAAAGTACCTATATTCAAGTAGCATAATGGCGTGGTCGGGTCGGCTGGCAAGCACCTTATTACCTTATATATAAGAGCTCAGGTGAAGTTCGACTCACGCGCAGGAGTATAAGCTAGCTTGCTCAACCCGGTGTGGCGGAAGAGATGAGGTGGGTTAGCAAACGAATTAACCGGTGTGCGCGATTCTTGTGATGTCTATGCTCTTTTATATATGAACCATGAGGCCCAGAACCCGACCTCTGTTGTTCATCCCGAGACCGAGCCGCATGACTGCGTGGCGGTTGCATACGTTATTCATGTGCATGCTCTTAAAGTCGAGGAGCCTCCGTCACGAATATGATAACATCGCGTTGGCTGAGACAGCAAAACATACAAAATTAACATGTGATCGTTCTTGTTTGTCACGTCCCACAGTCAATAAATTGCAACTAAATACATGTGGTTCAACTTAATCGCAGCATTATATTAATATTTTTATCTTTTCAACTCTCAACACATAATGTTTGTACCTAAATGTTATCCTGATGTTGGTGATATTACGAGACACATCAGTAACTTTCCAGTCAGGAAATTCCGGTGTCTTCGATCGACATAATCCAATTTCTATATTTAAAAAACGGCAGACGTCAAAAGTTGGTCCACGTTGGTCGATTCGTTTGCTCGCTCGCCTTAGTACTCAGGCAATCGGTGTGAGCAAACTAGATAGGTTTACCGTGCGAGAGTATTATATTATATAATAACGTTTTACTTGGATACAGATCTAAATCAAATCTATATCATTGAAGTTTAATAATATGGTTTGTTGAAAGTTTGATTTGTCGCAGTTACAGAGCGGCAAAATGGGACATTCGTGCTGGAGAAAGTGTGCAAGCGCAGTCGTGACTGCAGGGACGTGCTTACGTTTAGAACCAACAGCCGCCATCAATACCCCGCTGGAACCAATGAGCAAAGAAATTTGGCAAAAGAAAATACTTGCTTTAAAGGTGATAAGGAACAATAAATAAGCATATCTGCATGTTCTGCCAACCTGTTATAATCTCAGTTTGAGAAATTTATGCCCAGAATTGTTATTCTATCCTGACCTCAATTAATGTCATGGCAAACATTTTATGTTCAGCGCCAGGCCTCTATGAGAATGAGTTCCTAGCATATTTGATCTTACTATGGTCTAAAGTTCTAAATGGTGTTTTCATTACAAACGCTCATAGATTTAAAATACGAACGTATGGACATTAGGAAGATTGATGAACCCGCCTAACACTGCCATAGTTCGTAGTTGGTTGAATATTATGCAAGGGCACGTCTGTGCGCTACGGTAAATCCTTGGGATTTCTCCATAAAGCTTATTAAGACACCAGACACCGTAGCGGCTGCCTGTAATCTTTTCAGAAATCTTATACAGAAAAAGGATGTTCATAGTTCCGACGAAGATACTATTCGGCAATAAATTAGGTTCACAATATAAAATAAATAGATAACTTGCAATAGATGTATATTTTCTTCAGTGACAACATTACCGACCATTGCTCATATAAAATGGTTCTTGATACGCGTCTAACAACGACCAAATTAGAACGTTGGAATAGAACTTCGCAATACTCAATTCATCTCTATGTTCCCCTGGAACGAGATATAAATACGATGAGGACCAAATAGGATGGAATAGAAACATCCGGTGGAGAAGGCAATAAACAATCGAATGCGTAGTCCCGTCGTTGCAACAGGATAATTACAGGCTGGGTTTTTTTCTCATTTTCTACATATGGCTAAAGTAAGCAGACCAATCTATAGTCATTTGCTATACTAGCTACTTTAAACTCCCGAGAACTTAGCTGGAAAGTGAATCTCCTCTTACACCCGGTTCCCTGCACTCTCATCAAGACCCAAAACTGCAAGTTAAAAAGTGCGATGAATCTACCACTCTTTTACTAATATATTAAACTATACTAAACATTGCCCGCAGCTTCGCCCACATGTTACTCGTTGTTCCATATAAATACTTTGGTCTCTATATATAGGGGAATATATATAAATATATAGGGGAACATTTTAATTATTCTAGGTCTTAAGCTATCTACACAACAAATATCAATATAGTATAATACCCATCCATCTACCTTTCCATCCTCACCAACTTTCGGGTTTATAATATTTATACGATAGGATAGGAAGGTAGGTTTTATGTAACAGCCACTCCATTCTATTTCGCTTAACTGTGATATAATTACAAAGATTTAATACTTATTTACATTAATGCGGATCGAAAGTTATGTCAATTGTTAAGGCCAGATATATGAAGGCTACGCAGAGTAGAAAGAAAGTTAAAAGGTTTTCATTTGTATTTATTTTGTATTTTGTAAATCACTTTCTCCTCCAACGTTTATTATGCCGTAACATATAATGTAACGGTGATACTAATTACGTTTTAAATTCAGCATCGATGTATTTATAGACAAGTTAAATCTTTATTTGATCTTGTCGTAAATAATGGTTGTTTGTCAGACAGTAGAAGCGATGTCGCAACATGTTGCTTGTATCAACAGTCAAAGTCATTCATTTCATTTCAGGACTTAAGAGGACTCACGCTACACATCTCTCTCGCTCGCACATTCTCACATTTTAAGTGATTGTAAAAGAAAAACGTGATTAATTATCATTTTTTTAAATAAAATTACGGAAACTACCGACATATTTTAATTTTCATATACCTACCTAATTTTTGACATAGAAGAAAAGTAAGAAAAAAATACGAACTGTTTTCACCCATTTTCTCTCTCATGCGAGCGAGAGAGATGCGATA